>JAOQMR010005394.1:0-10900 GCA_027563865.1 Erythroxylum pelleterianum | reverse complement strand
GCTCAGTGAAAGAATACTTGTAAACGTTTGAAGATAGTGAAATCTCAGAAGGATTTCTGAGGACTGGACGTAGCCCATGGTTTGGGGTGAACCAGTATAAAACTACTGTGTCAACTTTCTTAACTCTCTCTATTACTTACTGCAATTTTACTTTCAAGTAATACAAGTTTTCAAAGAATCTTTGAAGTACAAAAGTTTTTCTGAATTGAACAAAAATCTGAAGAAGGGATTAACAAAAAGATATCACAATTCAACCCCCCCCCCCCTTCTTGTGTGTTGATTATCATTTTACTAACGTGTGATTCACTTCAATGTCCCTCTGTTTGAGATTTAGGAATTCTCTGGCCTTCCCTTAAACATAGATTTTTGAGAAGTATTTCTTCCTAAAAGCTTCCAAAAATTTTCTCCATAACAATACCGGTGCTATAACCTGACTATAGGGCACTGATTCCCACCAATGGAGTGCGTCCCCTTGTAGCAAGCTAGCTATATGATCCAATTTCTCCTCATCGGTGCACTTCATCTGAAATAAGACTCTCTTTGTCGCTCTCAACCATGCTTCAGTCTCTTTAGGATTCGTAGTCCCATTAAAGTCTATAGCCCCATACTTGCGGAGCTTATCATACTGTCCGCTCCTCTCCACTAGAGCTTGCATTGGAACTTATGGCCCTTGGCCCATAGTATGAGTGAAAACCTGAACAAAGGCTTGAAATAAACTTGAATCTACGGGGTTTACTTTGGGTATAGGAGGAGGAGGCGGTGGCACTTCATTTTGTACACTAGGTGCCTCAGAATCACGAGCAGCGTGTGTCCTCGTGTCTTGTGGGACATACGATTCAACTGTACTTCCTTGGCTGGAGCAAGATCGAGTCCTAGCTCCTCAAGTTCTCTTTCGAGGCGGCATAATCACTCCTTCAATTTAAAACCATTTAAAAAAAATCTTTAGTTTATGTTTCATGTCAGGTTCAAATTGGTATGTGTGCAAGCAAAACCTTCTTAACCCACACTTCATGTAAATCAATTTCAAATCAAGTGAAACAATACAAAAACAATGCATCTTGCTCATTTAAAACAATGCTTGTTTATTTCGTATTTTAAAACTACCCATTCATGCCAAGGATACTCCTAAACCTAGTCGCTCTGATACCATAAGATTTTGGACCCCGTTTCTAGAGTCCAACTCTAGAATCATAAAACGATTGCCTTGTATGGTTGTTTCAATGAAATATCATTAGCCATCATCGGTTCATCTTCATTCTCATACCATCCTAAAAATTCCCTATATGATCAATTGATATACGACAATCCATTCTTAGATTATGTCCTTGATCATATTGTACCTGTTTTGGGACAATAGGCATAACTTTCACCAGATATGTCAGATTAAGGTCATTCTAAGCCGGTTTCGAAGAGCTCTTCCAGATCTACAACTTTTGTGAAGACCTGAAGAGAGATTTTTTCATTTAGAGGGTCAAAATTGTGAATTGCTGAAAGTGTACAGTGAATGTCTGCTAAATGGACGTACACTGTCCAAAACTGACATAAATGGGGCTAGAGTGTTGTCAAGACCCGTGAAGGTCCATTTAATGGACATAATTTCCGTTTAATGGACATCGACGAGGCTAGGGGTCTTTTTAGACCCGAGAAGGTTCATTCAGTGAACCTAAAGTCCATCCAACGGACGTAAGTGAGACAGAATTCACTCAAGAGCCTTCCTAAAGGTTTCTACATCTATCCTATCCTTACTTTCAGTCTAAATTGTACCAAATTCACTTCCTCTAATACAACATCATTTTATAACAATGCAACTACCAACTTTATTTCATTAAACTCTTTAATCTCTACTCATTTGATTCATCACTTACAAGAAATTCTCATCATTCACAAAATCCTATCTTTCTTTTCCATAACATCTTACTTAAATGTAACAACAATTCATGTTCAAAATTCATCATCTCAAGTTGATAACTTCTTCAAGTTTACCTAATTTCAACTCAACATCATCCATACACAATTCATATTTCATTAACATCAAAAGGAAAGAGTTTTACAAAACTTTAATGGGCATTTCAAGCCATAATACATCATTGGTCTCATAAACCAAATATACAAAATATACATGAACGAGTAATACTTGAAATGCGCCTATAGCCTTGTCTTTTCCATAAACTAACATAAAATACAAAAATATGCAGATTTGGAGTGATGCCTTGACTCTTGATCACTTGATCTCTGGCTCATTACTTGGAGATGGGGGGAATGAGGGTGAGCTTAAAAGGTCGTGGGTAAAAATTTTATAACGGAGAAACAAGCAAAACCATCAAAAATATTCATTGCCATAGTAAATTTGCATTGAATCCAAAAACCACGTATTTCTCAAATTCTCAACTTGTCAAACAATTCATAAACAACATAAGTCATGTCTTCATCATACTTGTCAATAAATCATAAACACATAAGCAATCATAATGGTTTGGGTAGATCCATAAACATGAGAGAGTTCTTGCGAATCTCCAGTAATAATAGAATGGATTATGCCAAACCCACATAATGATTTTGTGTAGTTCATAAACATAAGGGAGTCCATGAAGGAGCTCCATGCCACTAGTGGGCAAGCAGGAGAAGCCTTTAACATGGTCAACGTGCACATGACATAACATAATGGACCACCACAAACCCACACAAACATGAATTTCATAACTTGTAAACATATTGACCAAAAGGCACATTTCGGAAACATGATTTCCATAAGCATAATATATTTCAAATACCATTTCCATCTTCATTTCATAAATCATCAACAAGATTCATGTATCAAACATGCAACAATTTATTAAATCATTTAAGAAGCAATAAATGCAACATTTATAAAGCGATTGAAATCATTTAACTCTATTGATTTGGAAAAATATTCATGGCTCATTAAACTCAACTATAAACATGTAACACACCTGGATTCCTTACTTAAAAACTTGCTTAAAGTGCCTCTCCTCTTACTCCTCTTGCCTTTCTTGATTCCCTTTAACATTGGAAAAAATCCTAATTTAATAGGAATACAAATTGAGAATCCATAAATCATATTCACTAAATTAACTCTGGAATAGTTAAACCTAGGCATTTCCTAAGCTTCATGAGCTAAAACCCTTCTAAAAATCCAAAGGATTAAGAATGAATTTACCTTGAATCTTCACCAAATAAAGAGATTTTTGGCTCAAATGGAAGCTCTTCTCTTCCTCTTTCTTTTTCTCTTCTTGAAAAACCTCAAAATCACTCTTAAAAACTAAGAAAGGATGAACCCTAACTTGATCTTCCTTCTTTTCTCTCAAGAACACAACTCTCTCTACTTTCTCTCTTCATTTTCGTTATTCTCTGCTTTCTCTCCATTATTTTCATTTTTCTCTCCTTATTAAGAACAAGACTACACTTTATTCTTCCAATTATACCTTTAATGAATGAGTAATGTCAACTTTGCCCATCCTTTATGCTTTATGGCTTTATACTTAAGTGACATGCCAAAATTGCCCTTTATTCACTCTTACTACTTTAATTCAACTAACCAATGAAATAAAATCATACTAACTCCAAAAATTAATCTATCAAGACCTTTGTAATTTATTTAAATCATGCTTAACTCAACAAGAAAAAAATTTGGGGGCCAACATTATCTTCTTAACTTTGCTCCATCCAAAATCAGTGTCTAAAACACCTAGGGAGTTATTGATTAGCCGAGTGCCTTTATTGCGACACTTAAGGACTTAGGGCTGCCTAGCCTATGTTCTAAGGCTTTAATCCATAAAGATGAAACCAAGGTCAGAAGTATGTTTGCTTGTCAGATATCCTACCGATACTCGAGGGTACTATTTTATAGTCCTCAGGACAGGAAGGTATGTGTTACGACAAATGCAACATTCCTAGAGGAAGAGTTTGTGAGAAATCACAAAGGAAGAAGTGAAGTAGTACTCAAAGAGTTAGCTATTTCATCTAAACCAAGAGTTGATTTGGATATAACAAAACAAAATGTCGAAATGGATTCAAGAGTTGAATTGGAAGAGCAACCTGAACTTCAAGTAATGCCTACATGTCGTGGGAGGGTTGTGAGACAACCAGACAGGTATCTACATCTAGGAGAAGGCATTATGACCATCTTTGACCAAGAAGAAATTGTTCTCATTACTTATACATAGGCTATTAATGATGTTGATGAAGAAAAATACCTCAAAGCGATGGAATCGGAAATAGATTCCATGTATGCCAATGAATTCTGGATCCTTGTAGATCTACCACAAGATGTAAAAGCCATATGATGTAAATGGATCTAAAAAAGGAAAAGAGGATCAGATGGAAAGGTAGAGACCTTTAAAGCTAGATTGGTAGCTAAAGGCTATACTTAAAAGAAGGGTATGGACTATGAGGAGACATTTTCTCCAGTTGCCATGCTTAAGTCCATAAGAATTATTTTGGCCATAGTAGCCTATTTCAATTATGAAATATGGCAAATGGACGTCAAGACAACATTTCTTATTGGGGAACTTGAGGAAACCATTTATATAGCCTAACCAGAAGGGTTCATTAAGCCAGGTAATGAGCATAAGGTATGCAAATTGCAGAGGTCCATTTATGGGCTTAAGCAAGCATCTAGGTCTTGGAAAATTAGGTTTGATAAGTGTATCAAAACTTATGGGTTCATACAAAACATAGATGAACCTTGTGCCTATAAAAGGATAGAAGAAGACAAGGTTATTTTTCTAATCCAGTCTGTTGATGACATTATGCTCATTAGAAATGATGTAGGAATGTTATCTACAGTTAAGGGATGACTAAACGAATAGTTCTCAATGAAGGATTTAGAAGAGGCTAACTATGTTCTAGGTATCACACTTATAAGGGATCGTAAGAACAAATAGATAGCCTTGTCTAAATTAACCTACATTGAGAACATTCTCAATAAGTTTGCCATGCAAAATTCCAAGAGGGGTTCTACACCTACTAGACATGGAATCAAACTTTCAAAGGAGCAAGCACCTAAGACCCAAGAGGAGGTCGAATGTATGCACATCATTCCATATGCTTCGGCAGTTGGAAGTTTAATGTATGTTCTGCTTTACACTAGACGAGATATCTGTTACACATTGGGACTGGAAAGTAGATTCCAATCCGATCCAGGAATGGAGCATTGGACTACGGTTAAGTACATAATGAAGTATCTCTATAGGATGAAGAACTTAATGTTTGTTTACTTTAGAAGTAATCTTATTCTGACGGGATATACAGATTCTGATTTCCAATCAGAAGGATGGAGAGGAGTAGATACATGAACCCCTAATGTGAACATTGTGGGAAGTTTTACAGAGGAGAGTGTTTCAAGTTACTTGGAGTATGTTTTCGATGCAAAGAGAAGGAACATATAGTTAGGGAATGTCCCTAAGCACCAAGGCAAGATGGGTCACAGTTGCAAGCCCCAAAGAGATCTGAAACGGTAAGAACCAGGCCAGCCACTGAGGTGGGAAGTTTTGGAGCAGCAAGGAAGGTTATTCCTCCAAGAAGCCAAGGGGTCAGGCAAAGGCAAGGGTGTTTGCCATAACCAGAGATGAAGCTACAGCCGCACTTAAAGTTGTTACAGGTATGACTTAGTTATTTAATTCATAAGTATATTTACTGATTAATTCTGGCTCCACGCATTCTTTTGTTTTTGCAAGCATGACATTACATAGTGTTAAGTTGGTGCCATTAGATAGTCCATTGATTGTTGGTACTCCTTTAGGGAGGAAGGTGATAATAAGTCAAGCATATAAAGATTGTGAACTTTTTATTGATGGTGGTAGACTGATAGTGGACTTACTACCTTTAGATTTAAAGGGCCTAGATGTTATACTTGGAATAGATAGCAAGGAGAAATATCATGCAAAGTTAGATTGTAGCCTCAAAGAGGTAGAATTTGATCTTGGCAAGGGTGAGAAGGTGACTTTTAGAGGAGACTGAAGAATACCATCACCAAGAATTATTTTAGCTTTTCTAACTGACAGGATGATGAGAAAAGGGTATGAAGCCTTCTTGGCACACGTTGTGGACACCGAAGTGAATGAAGAAAAGTTAGAAGATTTTCCAATCATGAGGGAATTTTCAGACGTGTTTCCAAAAGACTTACCTAGTTTGCCACCAGTAAGGGAATTCGAGTTTACCATCGATTTGATTCCAGGTATCGCACCCATTTCTATACCACCACACAGAATGCCTCCAGTTGAGCTGAAGGAGCTTAATGAATAGTTGGAAGAACTACTAGAGAAAGGGTATATAAGGCCAAGTTCGTCGCTATAGGGAGCACCGGTTCTATTTGTTAAAAAGAAGGATGGAACATGGTGTATGTGCATTGACTATCGAAGACTCAACAAGGTGACCATTAAGAACAAGTATCTTTTGCCATGAATCGATGATCTGTTCGACCAGCTGCAGGGAGAAAAAGTCTTCTCCAAAATTGATCTCAAGTCAAGCTATCATCAGCTCAAAATTAGGGAATCTGATGTAAACAAGTCAGCCTTTAGGACATGTTATGGGCATTATGAGTTCCTAGTCATGCCATTTGGATTGAACAATGCTCTAGTTGCATTTATGGATCTCATAAATAGGGTCTTTAAGGAGTATCTGGATCAATTTGTCATAATATTTATAGATGACATTCTGGTTTATTCCAAGAGTGAAGAGGAACATAAGGAACATCTCAGGATAGTGTTGTAAACACTAAGGGAGAAGAAGCTTTATGCCAAATTCTGCAAGTGTGAATTTTGGCTTAATAAGGTGAGATTCCTTGAGCACATAATTTCATATGATGGGCTACATGCTGATCCGAGGAAACTTGAAGTAGTAGTGAAGTAGCATGCACCGAAGACAGTGGTAGAAGTGAGAAGTTTTTTGGGTATAGCAGGATATTATAGGAGGTTTATATAAGGATTCTATATTATAGCTACTCCAATGACTAAGTTATTAAGGAAAAATCAGAAGTTTATTTAGAGTGATGAATGCCAGAAGAGCTTTGAGGACCTTAAGTACAGATTGACAAGTACTCCCATTTTGACCTTGCCTATGGGAGTTGAGGGTTATACAGTTTATATTGATGCTTTAAGAAAGGGTTTGGGTTGTGTTATGATGCAAGGAGATAAGGTAATAGCTTATGCCTCGCGTCAACTAAAGCCTTGTGAATTGAATTACCCAACCCACGATCTAGAATTAGCAGCAACAATTTTTGCCTTGAAAATTTAGAGACATTATCTGTATGGAGTTCAAATGAGGATTTTTACGGATCATAAAAGTCCCAAGTACTTATTGTGCTAGAAAGAGTTGAATTTGAGACAAAGAAGGTGGTTAGAGTTACTTAAGGATTATGACTTATTGATTGAATACCATCCAGGAAAGGCAAATGTAGTGGCTTATGCCTTGAGTAGGAAATCCTCCATAGCCCACGTTCAGACAATTTATCTGCAGTTGTTGAAAGAGACGGTTATGATTAGAGTAAGCTTGAAACAGGAGGAACCTAATTGCATTATTGCTAATTTTAGAGTAAGACCAATACTCAGGGAGAAAGTTAAGGAGTTACAAGCACAAGATGCAGATTTGAACAAGCTCTGAGAACAAATTAAGAATGGCAAGAAATCTGAAGTGGTAGTGAGTGATGATGAACTTATGGTTGTAGGAGATACTCAACGAGACACACAATGCGCCTTATGTCATGCATCCAGGTAGCACTAGGATGTACAGAGATTTGAAAGAGCATTTCTGGTGGAAAGGCATGAAGAAAGATGTAGCAGAATATGCAAGCCAGTGTCTAGTGTGTCAGCAAGTCAAGGCTGACCACTAGGCACCTTCAGGCAAGTTAAGGTCATTGTCCATTCCTAAGTGGAAGTAGTAAAGGATAACTATAAATTCTCTAAAGGGTTTGCCCAAAACAAGTAGGAAGCATGATGCTATATGGGTTATTGTTGATCATGTGATGAAGTCAGCCCATTTTCTAGTAATTAAACAGACTGATTCTCTGCATGTGGTAACAAAGAAGTATATTGATGAGACAAGGATACTACATGGGATTCCAAACTCTACAGTTTCTGACAGAAATCCTTGGTTTACTTCGAGATTTTGGGAAAGTATGCAAGAAGCTCCAGGGCACAAGTTAAATTTTAGCACTGCTTTCCATCCCCGAATAAATGGCCAATTTAAGAGGACCATTCGAACCCTTGAAGGAATGCTCAGGGTATGTGTAATGGATTTCAAACGTGCTTGGGACGATCATTTGCATTGGTCGAATTTGCTTACAATAATTTGTACCACTCGAGCATTCAAATGGCTCCTTATGAAGCACTATATGGAAGAAGATGTAGAACTCCTATATGCTGGGATGAAGAAGGAGAAAGGAAATTAATAGGACCAGAGTTACTCTAGATGACAGTCGACAAGGTCAATCTAGTTAAACAAAGGCTTAAAACAACTCAAGATAGAATGAAAAGCTATACTGATGCACACCGAAAGGAAATGGAGTATGAAGTTGTTGAGAAAGTCTTTCTTAAGACATCTCCTTGGAAAGGAGTCATGAGGTTTGGCAAGAAGGGCAAGCTGAGCCCAAGATACGTGGGTCCCTAAGAGATGGTTGAGAGGATTGAACCACTAACTTATAGGTTGGCCTGCCACTAGAATTGTCACAGATATATGATGTCTTTCATATTTCCATATTGAGGAGGTATAGATCAGATCCCTCCCACATCATTCAAAGCACTGAGGTTTAGTTGAGAAATGATCTGACTTATAAGGATACTAAGGAAAAGGTCCTCAGGAATAAGACAGTTCAACTAGTTAAAGTCCCATGGAAAAACCATTCTACATAAGAGGCCACGTGGGAGCCCTTAGAGGCCATGAAGGAGAAGTATCCACACCTCTTCAATGATTCAGGTAAGAATTTCAAGGACGAAATCCTTTTAAGAGGGGGAGAAATGTTGGCTGCCGAATTTTTTTTCTTGTTGAGTTAAGCATGATTTAAATAAATTATGAGGTCTTGATAGATTAACTTTTGAATTAGTTATTATGTCAATGTTAGTATCATTTTATTACATTGGTTAGTTGAATTAAAGTAGTAAGAGTGAATAAAGGGCAATTTTGGCCTGTTACTTAAGTATAAAAGTCATAAAGCATAAAGGAAGGGCAAAGATGACATTGCACATTCATTAAGGGTATAATTGGAAGAAGCAAGTGTAGTCTT
Organism: Erythroxylum pelleterianum; assembly: GCA_027563865.1. NCBI lineage: Eukaryota > Viridiplantae > Streptophyta > Magnoliopsida > Malpighiales > Erythroxylaceae > Erythroxylum > Erythroxylum pelleterianum. The sequence goes on along the minus strand of JAOQMR010005394.1, from coordinate 1,662 downwards.
GCTCTTAAGAAGGAGAGAAAAATGTGAATAATAGAGAGAAAGAAGAGAAGAATGAAAATGAAGAGAGAAAGGAGAGAGAGTTGTGTTCTTTAGGGAAAAGAAGGAAGATCAAGTTAGGGTTCATCTTTTCTTAGCTTTTAAGAGAGATTTTGAGGTTGTTCAGGAAGAGAAAAAGAAAGAGGAAGGGAAGAGCTTCCATTTGAGCCAAAAATATCTTTATTTGGTGAAGATTCAAGGTAAGTTCATTCTTAATCCTTTGGATTTTTGGAAGGGTTTTAGTTCATGAAGCTTAGGAAATGCATGGGTTTAAGTATTCTAGAATCAATTTTAGTGAATATGCTTTGTGGGTTCTCAATTTGTATTCCTATTGAATTAGGATTTTTGCCAATGTTAAAGGGAATCAAGAATGGCAAGAGGAGCAAGAGAAGAGGCACCTTTAAGCAAATTTTTAAGCAAGGAATACAAGGTGGGTTACATGTTTATAGTTGAGTTAATGAGCCATGAATATTTTTCCAAATCAATAAAGTTAAACGATTTCAATCGCTTTATAAATGTTGCATTTATTGCTCCTTAAATGATTTAAGAAATTGCTACATGTTTGGTACATGAATCTTGTTGATGATTTATGAAATGAAGATGGAAATGGTATTTGAAATATATTATGCTTATGGAAATCATATTTTTGAAATGTGCCTTTTAGGTAATATGTTTACAAGTTATGAAATTCATGTTTGTGTAGGTTTATGGTGGTCCATTCTGTTATGTCACGTGCACGTTGATTATGTTAAGGGCTTCTCCTGCCTGCCTGCTGGCGGTATGGAGCTCCTTCACGAACTCCCTTATGTTTATGAACTACGCAAAACAATTATGTGGGTTTGTGTTAGTCCATTATTTTATTACTAGAGATTCGCAAGAACTCCCTTGTGTTTATGGATCTACCTAAACCAGTCTGATTGCTTATGTGTTTATGATTTGTTAACAAGTTTGATGAGGACATGGCTTATGTTGTTTATGAATTGCTTGACAAGTTGAGAATTTGAGAAATACGTGTTTTATGGAGTCAATGCAAATTTTCTATAACAATGAATATTTTCAATGGTTTTGCTTGTTTCTTTGTTATAAACTTGTTATCCATGAGCTTTTAAGCTTACCCCCATTCCTCCCCATCTCTAGGTGATGAGATGGAGATCAAGTGATCGAGAGTCAAGGCATCACTCCAAATCTGCATATTTTTGTATTTTAAGTTAGTTTATGGAAAACACAAGGCTTTGGGCGCATTTCAAGTATTACTCGTTTATGTATATTTTGTATATTTGGTTTATGAGACCAATGATGTATTGTGGCTTGAAATGCCTATTAAAGCTTTGTAAAACTGTTTCCTTTTGATGTTAACGAAATATGAATTGTGTATGGATGATGTTGAGCTGAAATTAGGTATACTTGAAGAAGTTATCAAGTTGAGATGATGAATTTTGAAAATGAATTGTTGTTACATATAAGTGAGATGTTATGGTAAAGAAATATAGGATTTTGTGAATGATGAGAATTAGTTGTAAGTGATCAATCAAATGAGTAGAGATTAGAGAGTTTAATGAAATAAAGTTGGTAGTTGAATTGTTATGAAATGATGTTGCATTAGAGGAAGTGAATTTGGGACAATTT
>JAOQMR010005368.1:0-10901 GCA_027563865.1 Erythroxylum pelleterianum | reverse complement strand
ATTTTACATATGCCCAACTTCTTCAAGAATTTGCTATCAGTAAACAAACTCACTACACAGAATGAAATTGCTGCCATTTTCATTTCTAACAAACTGTTTTTGCAGGACCTTCGGACTAATGATGTCATAGCTGTCATCAAGGCTGTAAATGGGCTGTATGAGCTGAACTCTGAAGCTTTTCTTCCCCTCAATACCCTAAAAGGTCCCCCTTTGGATTTTTACAATTCAAAAAATGTTGCTTTCAATGCTACAATAGTTTTTGATCTATGACATTCTAGATTAGGGCATGTATCCAAGGAAAAATTACAGCATATCAATGAAATCAAAATCTCTGTTCCTCACAAATATGAATGTCAAATTTGTCCCTTAGCCAAGCAGCACAGAAAACCCTTCCCCAAACATGAGATACAGACAAAGAAACCTTTTGAAATCATTCACATGGACTTATGGGGACCCTACAGTGTTTCTACAATGGGTGGCTCACACTATTTCCTCACTGTTGTTGATGATTTTTCTAGAGCCACATGGACTTTCATTCTTAAACACAAGCATCAAACCCAACAGACCATCTTACAATACCTTAAAAATACTGAGAGACAATTTAACACCAAAATATTGAAGGTTCAAACTGATAATGGGAGGGAGTTTATTAACCATGAATGCATCAACATATTCAGAGAAATGGGGATCCAACACCAAAAAAGCAGTCCATACACACCACAACAGAATGGAGTAGTTGAAATTAGACATAAATATCTTCTACAAATCACTAGAGCCCTACTTTTCAATGCTAAATTACCTAAAGGGTTTTGGGGAGAAGCACTGCTTACAGCTACATACCTTCTGAACCGGATTCCAACCAAAGTCTTGGGTTGGATAAGCCCTTTTGAAAAGCTGCACAACAGAAAACCTAGATATGAGCACATGAGAACCTTTGGATGTTTATGCTTTATGTTATACAAAACCCCCAACAGAACTAAATTAGATCCTAGGTCAAAAAAATGCATTTTTCTTGGATACATGCTAGACTATAAAGCCTATAGAGTGATGGACCTAGACACCAAAGTTGTATCTGTTTCAAGGGATGTGATGTTTTATGAAAACAATTTCCCTTATGCAAACCAAAATCCGAACACTACCCAAGCCTCAGACCCCCTATTCTCCAGCATATTGACCAATGAAGAAGCAGATTATCCTACACAAACTCCTCACATAGTTGCCACACCACAAACAGAAATGACTCCCCAGCCACCTGACAATTACCTACCCGACAATTCTCCAAACCAAGACACAAGGCCAACTGTTCCCACGCCAAGAAGAAGCAACAGAACCCACTTACCTCCCAAATACCTGCAAGATTATGTTCTTCAGGCTACTGCACTACAGTCCACTCACTCTCCTGCAGGAACAAATGGAGAAGGATTAAAGAAGTTCAACATCAGGCACAACAGCAATTACAGCACATTCATAGGTAATGTCTCTCGAGTTTTTGAGCCATCATCATATGCAATTGCTAGCAAATATGAAGAGTGGGTAAGTTCCATGAATGAACAATTATCTGCACTAGAGAAGAATGGGACTTGGAGCCTCACTGAACTACCTAAAGGGAAGAAGGCTATAGCCTCCAAATGGGTTTACAAGGTGAAAAGGAACCCAGATGGAACAGTGGCACAATTAAAATCTAGGCTTGTAGCTAAGGGATTCTGTCAAAGGGAAGGGGCTGACTACTTTGAAATCTTCTCTCCAGTAGCAAAGATGGTAAAAATTAGAATATTTTTGGCTACAGCTGCCTCTAAATAATGGCCAGTACATCAATGTGACATTAATGATGCATTTCTTCATGGCCAGCTTGAGGAAGAATTGTACATGCAACCACCGAAAGGGTACAATAGAGCTAAGGAAGGCCAAGTATGCAAACTCATTAAATCCATTTATGGCCTAAAACAGGCTGGTAGGCAGTGGCATAAAGAATTGTCCACAAAATTATCCTCAATGCAGTTCACAAGATCAGAGGCAGACCACTGTTTATACACTAGGGGCACACAACATGATTTTATAGCAGTAATTATCTATGTGGATGACATATTAATTACAGGTGCAGATGAAGAACACATTGTTTCTGTTAAGGAAGCTTTGCATTCAGAATTCACTATCAAGGATCTTGGTTATGCAAAATTTTTCCTAGGTATTGAGATAGCACGAGCAGCAGATGGGATGATTCTTACCCAAGGAAAATACATCCGGGACATCCTCCAAGAATCTGGACTGTTGGATTGTACACCTTGTTCCACACCCATCGTTCCTGGAATAAAATTAACCATCGATTCGGGTGAGTTACTTGACAAACCAGAAGAGTACAGACGCTTAGTGGGACGACTACAGTACTTAGGGTTTACCAGACCCGACATCACGTATATCACCCAACAACTCAGTCAATTCATGTGTAACCCTAGACTACCGCACCTGGAAGCAGCCAAGAGAGTACTCAAATATTTAAAAGGAACACAGTACCTGGGGATTTTCTACGCGGCAGAGGAAAGCCCCGACCTTGTAGCCTTCTCCGACTCCGACTGGGGAAGCTGTGTTTTCTCCCGACGTTCCTTAACAGGCTTCTGCGTATTCCTCGGCAAATCACCGATCTCCTGGAAGACCAAAAAGCAGTCGACGGTGAGTCGCTCTTCGGCTGAATCGGAATACCGAAGTCTCGCATCGACTACTTGCGAGTTAAAGTGGATCACCCAAATATTAGACACTTTCCAGCTCAAAATCTCAAAACCCATACCTTTGTACTGCGATAGTCAGGCCGCGATCTACATCTCCAGAAATCCGGTCTTCCACGAGCGTACGAAACACCTCGAGATTGATCTTCACCTAGTTCGTGACTGCGTCACTCTGGGGTTTCTGGATCTGCGACACGTGAGGACGACGCAACAGGTAGCAGACGTCTTCACCAAGACTCTAACCGCCCGAGCCTTCTCGAACCTTATCTGCAAGCTCGGAGTTGTTGGTTTTGAACCACAACTTCGGCTTGACCGGGTGTGTAAGAAACCCAACTGATTCATGTTTCACGGGCTTTACTTCACGGGCTTCTCGCTGGTTGGGCTTCCCACTTCAGGCCCTAATTTATTTGAACTCTATTTTATTTCCTTCTGTACCCCTCTATACATATGCTTTTTGGCTCTAGACACGGCGTATTGGTGCATTGGTATGCCTCTGCACTATCTTGTTTTTCGTTAGTGTCAGTCTTTGTTTTAGTTTGCCAGCCAATAGCATTAGGAGTATACTTTGTATATATTGGGCTCTACAGTTCCTTCCATTTTTAATGAAAGAATTACCTTTCTTCACCTATTACCTCTGTTCTATTTTTTCCTTCAAAAGAATCTCCAATGAACCATGGAAATTCCATCACTTCTTTTTGATTAATCCAGAGCTTCTAATCATATTGACAACAACAACAAGTTCTCATTTGATATATAGTCACGTGGTAATAATCTTCACCACGTGAAAAGCATATGAATAATCTTCACCTTTTTTGATCTGTATAAGTTCGATAAGTCCCATTTTTCCTACCTGCACTTAATTATCCTACTGGCTTTCTGTCACTTTCATTAACCATATAAGTTGCATTTAAGAGTTTGAGACATAATCTCATCTACTCAAATTGGTTTTTTACTTGGTTATAACTGTAATATTGGTAATAATTTCAATTTTTTTTATAAATAAGCTCAAGCGCAGTTTAAAATTTTATTAAATCTCAGCTTCTTTTTTATTTTAATTTTGGCATATGAGTTTGAATTAAGTCAAGTCAAGTTCTTTTTCAAAATTTAAATTAATTTTTAAAATTTTAATTTTAAGACTAAATTTAAATTAAGTTTCGTTAATTAGTCCAAAAATATAGTTCCAAGAGCACTAACCAAGGTTTTAACTTATGTTTTAAATTATATATTTTAAGTTACATTCAATGATTAAAAAATCGAATTGAAACGGTTTGGTTAATTGATCAATAAAAATCTTGAACCGCTAAATTCTTATTCTGTTTTTAATTTAATAATCTTTGTTGCTAAAAATTGATAAGTAATTTGCTAGTTTTCATTAATTAATTAATTTTTTAAAACCAAAATAAATAAATAAAATTTCGTTTAATAGTTTTCTTTTTCAATTAAAATGAAAATTTTTTGATGAGTAAAGACAATATTGTTCAATCATATTTCAAATTCTTCAATTTTATTTAACTTTTAACCAGTTTTTATAACTGTCTAATCTCGGTTAAATCTTTTAAACTTTAAAACTCTTATATTATTAGTTTAAGTTTTGATCTAGTTTTTAAAACATTAGTTATATTAGACAATTCTAATTATTGTAAATATTGATGCATCTGTAATTATAAGTAAAGTGAACATAAAATAAATTATGATAATAAACTCCATATTAATTGTAATATTATGACATTTGAAACATTGATATTAACATCGTGTCATGGTCTAGTTCCTGAGTCCCTTGTCACGTAAGCAATAATCAAAAAACCTAGTTATGGTTTTGCACTATCAATGTAAGAACCTCAAACTTCGGGCCATGGTCATGAAAGAGTGGCAGGATGTAGAAGTTTCACAAAAATCTACGATTTAGCGCAGTTATTTATAGCACAATAAAAATAAGAAAAATTAAACACACAAATATAAATTGAAACTGAAATTTGTTAACTCAGTTTGACACATTTTGCCTACATCGACGAGACCTTCATATAACTTAATTATTTCAATAATGACAATAGTTTTATACAAAATTTTACTGAGCCGACATCACTCAATCCTTGACATTATCCCTCTTTTTCACAATTCGTAAAATAATTTCACACTCAATAGTATGACCACCTTGTATTAATCTTAATAGAGGATTTTCTTAAACAATGTTTAATGATAACGAAACAAAATAATCAAATCAAGTGATTAAACAAAAGTCAACATAAACGCAGGCGTTCTTAATATTTTATAGGCTCTGAACAAAGTATAAAAAAATCCTATTTTGCCTATTTTTTGGCCCTCATATAGACTAAAAACAAACAAAATATGGGTCATTTTGTTGTTCTTTATGAAGTCAAGAGTAGGCCTTATTTTGTTTCATTTTATTTTTATAAGAATAAAAATATGCCTTATTTTATCATTTATAAAGATAGGCCTTAGGTAGGTGTCCATCCTACCCTTGCCCAGGGCTGGCTCTGCATAAACGAAAATACTTGAGAAAAAAAACTCCTCTAAATATGTCACTTCATCAACAAAAGAATGGGAAGTTATCAACCAAGAAATCTGCTATGAATATTTGATATAATCACTAAAACATCTCACGCATAGCAGCCACAAAACGTCTCAAATCAACAAACGTTTCAGCATCGAAATGTTAACCCAATGGAGCTGCAACAATCAAGACAACTACCAAAAATTTTGCACCAAACAACAAAAATAATAGCTACAAAGTTACAAAAATTTCTGAAATTTTCGCACATCAACACCAAAAACGACAACCACAAAATCACTAAGACTACTCGAAGTTTTCCACACAAAAACTACTATCGATGACAGCGAGCAGCTCAACAAAATCATACAAACACCATAAAAAGCCAGCTGCCAAAATCTCACAAATTTACCCAGTTGAACCACGCAAAGATAAAAACAAGAACACACTGCACTAAAACTTCATCAACGACAATCAACCAACGAAGACACACAGCTATCAAAGCTCCTTACTGCAACATGTCACCTTCAACCCATTCCAATAAAGACAGCTGCAAATGGGCTTCTTTCAAATGCACAACAACGTTATTCACAAATTATCCTTTGCAAAATAAACTTTTTTCACAATTAAACAATTATCTAAAAGTTCAATTCAAATAATATCACTTTGTTACACTTTATCTAAATTTGGATTTTAAGACTTACATTATCTTTAAAATCCGATAATCAAAAATGTCAAAATTAAACAATAAGATATATAATAAATTTCTTAACATTCCATCTACAATTCTCGCTTATTTCATCTTCTTCGGATGTAATCTGAGGTCAATCTGATCATCAGCTTCTAAAGGGTGGCGTGGAAAGCTGAAATAAGTGACTTGGAACCTATGCTTCTCTTCCATTGTAACTTCGTTTTCTGCTAACAAATGAGGCGGAGGTGATGAATCTAAGTTCTCGCATTCCCATTTCTTGACTTCCATGCCGCACTCAAGATAATCTGCGCCAGCCATTGCCAATGCTTCCATTGAAGCCGCCATTAACATATGTACGCAAGCTAAACAAGTATATTCCAAGTTCTTCTTTCTGCATGTAACGTTGTTGCTGATTTTCTGATGCATAAACGTTAATTCTCTGAGAATGACCTTACTCAGTTCTATTTATAGGAATCACTAGCGCCTGACAAGTTTGATCAAAGGAAGAGGTGGACTACGTACTTTTCTTCTCAAAGGATCACGGGTTAGATTATAACATTTATGCAGAACAAAAGAAAAAATATGTAAAGTGCTAGTCTCGTGACCAACTTAACACTAGGGTTTCATCTAATACTCCATATCTTGAATTCCTTTTCGAATTCAACATGAAGTGCACTAATTTGGTACGAACATATAGAATGCAGCACGGGGACTAGTTTGGTATGAACGTACGAAGTCAATGAAATGATCACAAGAACATTTTGATTTTTTTTGGATTGCGGTTCAAAGATTGTCAGTTCTCGACCATTTATGACGTTTGACAGATTGTCAGGTGTAACGGGAATGACCTCCACCACATTTGCTCGTCGTCGACGGATAAGATTAATTAAAATGTTAATTGCACATCAGCTTGAAATCATTTTAAAGAAGTTGTGCTTGCTTATTATTCATTTTATAAATTTATAGATTTTTTAAAAAACAGATAATTAATTTAATTATGTTATTGGACTAATAATCTTCATCTAATTTCATCCAAAAAATGAGAATTAAAAAATAATAACCTAATTAAATTTGGGTTGATTTTGTCAGATGAAGTCAATGCATATGTCTTAAAATTTCAGGCTTAAGACCATTGGGCCCACGAGGGAAGCAACTTTTTTCTTTGATCGATTCAACATTGCCCTAATCATCTCCTTCCAATGATGATCTTCTCATACGACAAAGAAAATAGGGATGACAAATATGGCTCAACCCGATTTTGACATGGGTTGACCAGGCAATGGGCTGAGACATCTTGGGCCAGACAAAAATGTACAAAACAATGTCATTTTGTTAAAAAATTTTTGAATATGAGGTTGGGTTAGCTCGCCCGTGACCCATAGATTCATGACCCATGCCATGGATTGGGTAGCCATCGGTTCGCCGCCCAGCTCATTATCATTTGTAAAAAAAAAGCATAAACATAATGAAATAACACACCACAAGAAAATTATAGATTACCAACAGAAAATTATCGATGGAAATAATACCGTTGAAAATTACCGACGGAAAATCATATTTCGTTGATAAAATTGTCATAATTAATGGTAATTTGCGACGGACAAAATATCCATCGGTAGAGTTGGATGGGAAACTATCCCGCTGATTTTTACGATGGAATATAGCGACGACATAGGAATTACCATCAGTAAAAGAGGGTTTTACCGATGGAAGTGCATTTCATCGGTAAATTTGAAAATTAAATGTTATCGTTTGCTTCGACTGCAGTGTTTTTAGTAAAACATAAACGAATCAAGGTGTACCGATGGAAGTATATTCCGTTAGTTATTTACCGATGGAAGGATTATTCTGTCGGTAAAATTAAAATTTAAATGTCATTGTTTGCTTCTTCTTCAGCATTTTATTTAAAGTCAAAAACGACGTCGTTACCCGACAAAAGTGTATTTACCGACGGAACGGTTATTCCGTCAGTAAAATTAAAATTAAACGCCATCGTTTGCTTCTTCTTCAGCATTTTAGTAAAGTCGGAAACGACGTCGTTAGTAAACAACGTCGTTTTCGTTAGACGTTTGATCTTAGCAAGAAGCCCACCCCCCATCCTCATTTTCACCTCACGTTCTTCTTCTCTCTTGTCTCCGGTTCTGTGTTGTCGTGCGTTCGTTTCTCGGTGTCCATCTTCTTCCTTCTACATCCTTCTTCTTCCTTTGCTTGTTTAAGCTCCCTGAGAGTGTTTTCGTTCTACGTCTTTGTTGTGCATCGGTTCCCTGCTTCCTTCCAGTGCTTTTGTGTTGTTCTTCCTTCTATGTCTTCCTTTATTCATCGATTGAGGTTAGTGGGTTTTGTTTTGAACTGAGTTTTGTGTACTACTTTCATAGTTTCCAAAATGTGTTCGTGTGGATGTTGAATTTGTGGGGATGTCGTACTAAATTTGTGTAGTGAACTATGTTCGTATGGACATTGAATTTGTGGGGATGCCGTATTGAATTCGTGTAGTGAACTGTGTTCGTGTGGATGTTGAATTTGTCCACATTTGAAATTGTCTGAAACCTTTGCCTAGTTTTTGGAATTGTACTGAATTTGTGTAGTGAACTATGTTCGTGTGTATTTTGTTTATGTTTTTGTGACTCTCTTACGGAGAATGTAGACTTCTAGAAATGCATTTATCTTTAGAGTAGCAGATGTCCTACCCGATATATGTGCCAAGAAAGTGATCGGTTACCTTTATTGTTATTAGGATAAAAACATAGTAGCTTTTTGTGATTCTAATCGACCTCCCTCTTCATGGAATAAACCTCCTCAAGGTTTTATTAAGCTAAATATGATGCATTTGTGAAGAAGGATGGTGTTATTTTTGCTGATATAGTATGAAATTAGGAAGGAAATATGGTATTGGCATTTTTCAAATGGTTGAGAGCTAATGTAGGTTACAATTTGGCTTTAGAGCTAGTATTTGAAGGTGGATTTTGAAGGGTTATTTTGAAAAGCAATTGATTCTAATTTTAGATCATATGGGATCGAATTTTCATTAGCTATGCAATCTTCTAATGGATATTTAGCAGATTAGCGTGAAATTTCCATCATTCTGTGTTTGATTTATTAAAGAGATGAGAATTTTGTTTCTTATCATCTAGCTTATTTAACTTCTATTCATCTGCAAGTTACTTTTTAACCTTTTCCCTTCCCCGTCCTCTTTTTGTTGAGCAAACCCTTGAACAAGACCTCCAATACTTATAGTAATTTCTTATTTATGCTTCCATCTTTTTGCACTATTTCGATTGTATTATGCTTTGAAGTTAATGAAGTTTCATTTTAATTAATTAAATTTTACCAAAATGTTTGGGATTATTGCCTTTATAAGGAATCATAATACTATAATTTATTAGAAAATAGCCTTCGTAAGTATTCATAATTATATAACATAATTTTTGTAAGCAACCAAAATGGAGTGCTTACAGGGCATATCTATGGCCATTCTAGTGCTTTTGCTATATTTTTCTGTTACAAATGTTGATCCTCCTTACAGTCATTGCATCGACGTTACCATTTCAAAGAGTTCATTTAATTACAACCTTAAAGCTCTCCTTTCTTCTGTTTCCTCAAATGCTTTTATGTCTAGAATGTATGATACGATCGCAGGAAATGACTGATCATGAAATATTTGGTTAGTATTTATGCCTTGGTTATCTAATAAAAAAAGTTGCAACATATGAATAACTGTGACATCAGATCATATCTTAAAGATCTATGAAAACAATACAGAAGGTGTTGTCTAGGAAGACGTATGCCAATTGCACTACTCTAGTGAATGTTTCTTGGGCCATTTGAATCTTTTAAGAAATATTCCATTAAGTAACAAAAATAACATTTCAAAACTAAAGAAGTTGGCATATGTCGCTAATCAAACTTTGAGTAGACTTATTAGGCAGACAATTCTTAATCGTTCTGCTAATATATATGCTAATGGCAAGGTAAGTTTGAAATACTTAATGTACGCTCTAGTACAGTGCACCACAGACTTATCCTCAGATGAGTGTAACTCATGCCTTGAGGTTGCCTTGGAAAATGTTTTAAGGATGTATAATTTTTCTTAGGGTGCACTACTTCAAGCCACAGTTGCTACTTAAGGTATCAACTATATCCCTTTTACGGAGGAGCAACTAAACCTCAAGCTTTCCCAAAAAAATCAAGGGATACAGAGAAGTAGAAAGGATGAGGCTTGTTAGAAATAAATTGTGTTTCTTTGTATTGTAGATATGTATAAACATACGAAACATTTCAACTCCTTTTATGCAAGTAAAGTAAAACTTGGATGATTGTGATAAGTCGAATTTATATAAGTGTTTGTAGACTTAATTGGATAAATTCTGACTTATTTCCTTATGGATTTGAAGGTTTATTTAGTTAATTCGCTCACATTCTGAATTTCTTGCTTGATAGGTACAGATGCATGATTTTGGGCAAAGGGCCCCTAAACCCTCCTGAAGATGTCGAATTAAGGTTGATCAAGGTTGAATGCAAGAACAATGCTAAGCTATGCAACTTCCAAAAAGACTACAAGAAGAGAGTATGGCATTGGGGAGGTCAAAAGGAAAGAATTCAAGGAAAAAGCTGTGTCCGTTAAACGGACACATATATCCGTTTAACGGACAGCTTCTGCACAGAAATCCTCCCAGACCATAGAGTGTCCGTTAAGCGGACATCGCACGAGAATGCACAATTCTAGACCCGAATGTGTCCGTTAAACGGACACACATATCCGTTTAACGGACATAGGCGGGACCTCATTTTTATTTTTAAAAATTAGGGTTTCTGGAGGCAAGGGTATATAAGACTAATGATCAGACCTAATCGGGAGAGGCTGGACGCAGTGATCAAGATCAAGAACTTCTAGAAACACAGACTGGGAGGAAGATAGAGAACTTCGGAGATCCAACCAAGAGATTGGGCGGCAATCATTCTGTTCTATTATTTCTCATCTCTA
>JAOQMR010005348.1:0-10902 GCA_027563865.1 Erythroxylum pelleterianum | reverse complement strand
AGTATTCTTTTCGGTTGTCTCGACGATTCACCCTAGGCTCGGCCTTGGGAGTCGAGACTCGAGCCCAATGGTCTTCGATTGTGTTCCCGTTCTAAATGGTTGGGTTTCCGGTAACGGGGTCCAGCACTGTTCAACGGGGCTCCGGGATCGAGATCCAACATTCCATGTCTCGATGCTTAAAAAATACTTACCGGACCCATCTTATGTTTTGGAGACACCTCCAGTAGAGTTGAGGGAAGACTTGAGTTTAAAGGTGAAATCAATTCAGATCTTGGATCGACAAATAAAGAGATTACGTAGTAAGGAGGTATCCACGGTTAAATTTCTTTGAAAGAGCGACAAGGTTGAGGAGATTACATGGGAGCTTAAGGATACTATGAGACATCAGTGCCCCCATTTTTTTGTGTCCTCGACTTAGGAGTTTTGAGGACGAAACTCTTTTAAGGAGGGGGTCTTGTAACACCAGACTTTTTGAGCCCTTTTGTATTGTTCTATATTTGGAGATACTATTGTATATTGATATATATGGTTATATATGAGTTTAAAGATGAATTTGAATCCTTTTGGCACGTATGCCAGTGATATAAAATGTTATATGCCCTTACATGAACTTAGAGTTCATCGGTATGCAAAATCTTGGACATTTCCAACATGTAAGCTTCTAAGTGTGTAAAATCGAGTCCATTGGATGGATATGACAATGGTCGTTAAATTAAATGTGTTCTAATGCCTTTGAGGTGATTATTCATGATTTATAGACTTATCGGACACTTAGAAAGCTTAACTGGAAAAGTTGATGTACATAAAGGACTTAACTGTAATTTTAAAATTCTTGGATGACAAATTTGTAATTTTATAAAGTTAAGGGGCTTAATTATAATTTTCAAAAGTTCAAGGACTAAAATGAAAATAAAAGTTTTGTTCATTCTGAAATTTTGGTCTTAATTACAAATTTAGGAAAAGTTTGGGGGTAAAATGGCAATTTTACTAACCTAAGTGTAAAAGGGTAATTTCACCATATTTTGGTCAAAGAAGAGTCAAAATTCGAGACTCTTCTTATGTGTGGCCGTGCACTTCATTGTTAAGACTTAAAACATCTTGTTTTAATTAAAAGAGAGAAGTAGAAAGGAGAAGAGAGGAAGAAGAGGAAGTTTCGGCCATCACCAAAAGTTAACTTTCTTTTCGATTTTCAACTCAAATCAGGGTGTTCTAAGCTAATTTGGGATCAAAGAACTCAAATCTATCATTATGTTTGAGAAATTCTTAAAGGATTTGAAGATATCACCAAAGGAACATTTAGGTAAATTTTGTCTCATCTCTCTGTACATTAGGATTTTGAGTTTGGTGTTATGATATGTTGTTATCCATGCTTGAATATGCATAAAACATGGTTTAAAGGAATGAAATGTGTCATGGAAATGGTTCTTTAAGCCAAAATCGAAATGCCCTCCCTTTGGTAAAAGTTTGTGAATTTTTGAATAACTTTTGGAATTGATGATTTAAATGAATTCTCTGGTGTTAATTATACGTGTATAATGTGAATTGACGATGAAGAATGAAGAGGATGTATGTTGGATAAGGTTGGGTCGAAATGATGGGAGAAGAAGTGGATTAATGTAATGAGTTGTGTAATTGATAAATGTAGCTTAAATGAAAGGAGTTGGTTTGAATGGAGTGGTGGAATGTGTCATTGATTGGAAGTGTTTCCTATATAACAAGATAGGAGCATGAATTACTAAGATAAAGTCTTGAAAATGTTACTTGAAAGTCATGCATAATAGTTGTTCGTTAAAATGCCTAAGTGAATTTGGCTTAAGATTTAAGGCTTTATAATGGTATACATTGGAAAACGCTTCCATGTTTACTTAGAGCTAACTAGAAATATTGCCTAGATAAATGAATAATGGCCTAATATTCTTGGATAAAGATGTGCTTAATTATGTTATGAAATGAGTAAGAATAGGATTATAGGCATTAAATGCCTTAAAAACGCAAAAGAGAAGCTAATGTGATGGTGTATAAATATGAAATTTATGTTTAAGTAATATTTTCATCGTGTGTCTTTTTATATATAGAGGCTTGGAAGTTGTGAATCAAGGAGCTCGTACCGAGTATTGTTGAAGTTAAGAGAGTGTATACCTTCTTTGTGAGGAGTTGGGAAAACCATATTTCTCAAATAGGATTAGAACATCCTAAGACGAGCATGATGACTTGTATGTGAATTTTGAACCTAGGCAACGTATGGCAGGATTGAATTTCAAATGGATGCTAATATGCTTAGGTATTTAATGACATTGTTTTGAATAACATTTTGCACTTGGAGTGAAAAGGATGACTTTTATTGCATGAAATAATGTTTTGAAGTTTACATATGAAATAATGTTTTAAAGTTTACATAGGCATAATCGAGTCATGTATGCTACATGTATTTGACTTTTGGCTTAGAGCCATCACACGGTTTCATTTTATCGGTTGGACCGATAAATAAGGGCATGGTGCCTTACTTGATTTTTATACTTAATAATTGTATATGATTTGTTTTGTGATTGGTGAGGAAAAGATTGGCCAATCATGTGCTAGGCACAACTGATTAAGCAACCCTCGTACCCTTGATGCTGGTACATTAAAGTAAAGTCGTCGTATCGACACCTTTCTATAGGACTTGCGGGTGATTCTATGCCTAGGGTCTAGAAACCGGCAAGGTCTTCACCTAGGGTCATGACGCTCTTGTTGACTATAGTTCGGACTCACCACGGATGAAAGTTAAGCTAACACCGAGTATCAATGCGTGTGCACATTAGTTTGGTCGACTAGTGATGTCAAACATGATTGTTTTGGCTTATCCTAATATTGGTTTTTTGCTGAGATTTGAATGACACATATGATGCTTTTATGACTTTATGTACTGGAACTGGAATCTACGTTCACCGGATGAGTGAGTTAATAGGCTAGGCCTATATGGTTCCTAAACAGTATACGTTGAGTCATAGGCTGGGCCTATGTGTTTTCTGTATGCTGTATGGCTATCCAAAAGAGGAGAGAGTGAGTCAAAAAATGCAAGAACACCTTCTCCTCTCCTTCTCAACTTCAGTTAAACAAGAAAGAAATAAGTGTTGTGCATCCAATGCATCACTTCATTCTTTAATCAATCATAAAGAAGCCAATAAATGAGACTCTTCTCATTTGTTTCAAGATGTCTATATGAAAAGACCAATAACCTAAATGAAACTCTCTCATTTTCTATTATGAGATGAAAGAAGGGAGAGAGTACATCAAATGCACCTCCTCTTTCTTTAATCAAATGAATGCTAAAAGGTTACAATACTATTAAGTCAAAATGACTTCTCGATTAATAATTTTGATGAAAATCAAATAATAATAGTAATAGAAAGTAAGACAAAGCAGAGACAAAAGTAAGACGAAGCGGAGAAACAAAAGTAAGACGAAGCAACAAAAGTAAGACGAAGCGGAGATAAAAGTAAGACGAAGCGGAGACAAAAGTAAGACAAAGCGGAGAAACGAAACTAAGACGAAGTGGAAACTAAAACGAAGCGGAAGAGAAAATGAAACGATAGAAACTAAGACCAAGCTGAAGCAAAACTAAGACGAAGACCCAATACCACGTCAGATGGTTAATCAGTTTGAGTTAGTTACAGAACTCAACTGAATAACTGTTTCTTCAAAGATCAAGAAACAAGAAGAAATAAGCAGTTATCAAGAAGCAGTTGAAGACGAAGGCTATAAATATGAGTCAGAGTCGAAGATTGAAAAAGTTAGTGATTTTGAAAGACTGTATTCATTACACTAAGCATTGAGAGCTATTATTCTCTGTAACAAAGCTTGCAAACATCTTTCTGTAAGAAAGAAGAAAAAGCTAAGAGCTTGAACAAGCTAAGGGAGAAAAACAATACTTGCTGTAAGAGACTTGAAGAGGCTCGATGAAACGAATACTTGTATTTTTGAGAAGTATACTAAAATCTCAGAAAGGATTCTGAGGACTGGACGTAGCCCACGGTTTGGGATGAACCAGGATAAAGTTGTTGTGTCAACTTCTACTCTCAAACTCTCTACTATTATTTCTATTGTTTTTATACTGGTACTTAGAAGTTAACTACAATACATTGTGATATTTTTACTCAATAGTTTTTGAGAAAGCAAGTTTTCAAAAATATATAAGGGGATATTATTCACGAAAAAGAATACACAATTCAACCCCCCTTCTTATGCATTTTGTATATCGCACATAAATTCTATACTAACACGTGGTTTACTTCAATTGGTATCAGAGCTCGGTGTCCAAGAACCATCGTTACAAAGTGTGGATAAAGATCCATGGTAGAATCACACGTATATATAGCTGAAGATGCCTCCGTCACTAGACCACCTGCATTCAATGGTGAAGATTACCATTATTAGAAAGACATGATGCGGCTCTTCATTGAATCTACTCATATTGATCTTTGAGAGATTATAGAGAGTAGACCGTATACACCGGTAGATGATGAAGGAAATGCTATTCCACGAATTAGATGGACATCGGATCAAAAAGCAAGATTCCAACTGAATTCAAAGGCCAAGTTCTTTCTAAGTTGTGCCCTAAGCAGAAGTGAGTATGATAAAGTTCACAGATGTGACACTGCAAAGGAGATGTGGGATATGCTATCCATCACACACGAAGGGACCAATTAAGTAAAGGAATCCAAGATAAGCATTCTTGTACACCAGTATGAGTTGTTCAAGATGAAGGACGAAGAGTCTATCGATCAGATGTTTGGATGATTTAAAACCATCATTAATGGACTTAAAGCTCTCCTTAGAACTTATGATAATCAAGATCACGTTCGAAAGATTCTCAGAAGTCTACCGAAAAGATGGAGACCAAAAGTCACTGCTGTATAAAAAGCCAAGGACTTGAGCGTGTTAAAGCTTGATGAATTGCTTAGATCCTTGAAGATACATGAAGTAGAACTCGATGCAGAAGATAAACCCAGATGGGATAAATCTATTGCTTTGAAGGCTGGACAGAAGAACCACAAGATTCTGAGGAAGAGGAGTTCATCGTCGAAAGCATTGAAGATTGAGGAAGTCAAGAATGACAACTTCAGTGAATCAGATTAAGATTCGAGCGAAGAAGATGATGAATTATCCTTTATCTCAAGGATGATCAGACGCATGTGGAAGAAGAAGGCAAAAGGAAATAAAGAGTTTTCTTTCAAGAAGAATAGCAAAGATGAAGGCAAGAATGAGAAAACATCGATCATCTGCTATGAATGTAATAAACCGGGACACTACAAGTCCAAATGTCCATTATTGAAAAGAAAACCAAAGAAGAATAGAGAAAACAAGAAGAGTATGATGGAAACCTGGGAAGATCTGGATTCGTCTGAATCAGATACTAACTCAGAGGCATCGGCACAAGTCAACATTTGCCGAGTAGCCAAAAAGAAAGTGACGAGGAGGTAACCTCAAAATTCGGTGAATTACAAGATGCATATTCAGAATTACTAGAAGATTCTCATGTAATACTTAAGTAGTATAACTTGTTAAAGAAAAAGTACATAGAAAACTTAAAAAACACGCAAGTGTTAGAGAAGGAAAACGTCTGCCTGAAGGAACAAGTAGACGAGATAAAGAAAAAGGTAGCTATAGATAGATCTGAGCAGATCAGTTAGCTGAAACAAAGGATCAATAATCTTTCAGCTGATCTATCTACATTTACAGAGAGTACGAGAAAAATGAATGATATGCTAGGGAGATACAGACACCCTAATGATAAAACTAGATTAGGGTTTGCTCAAAACAACAATCAGCATAAAAAGAATTTCGTTCCTTATAGGAAGAAATTTCATCAACCTCATTATCATAATTCTATAAATTATGTCAAAACTAACCCCAAAGGAAGAGATACATAATATCTCCTGCAGATATCCTTGATGCTTGCGACTTATGACGGGAAGAAGGTCTATGTTCCTAGATCTTCAATATAAAAAGGGAAGATCGGTAACTTTTGGAGACAATCAGCAGGGCAAAATAATTGGAATCGGTAAAATTGGTAAAGATTCTTTTGCTACTATTGATTATGTGTTGCTAGTTGATGGTTTAAAACACAATTTGATTAGTGTCAGTTAATTATGTGATTCTGGTTTTTAAGTGTCCTTAAATCAAAATTCTTGTGTAGTTAAAAACAAGGAAGATTCCATATTCTTTTCTGCCAAAAGACTAAACAATCTTTACAAAATCAATTTAAAAGATTTACAAAGTCAAAATATTTCCTATTTTATATCAACTGATGAAGAAAAACTGATTTGGCATAAAAATCTAGGTCATGTTAATTTTAAACATATTTCCAAGTTGATTAAACATGATTTGTTAAGAGGATTACCAAAAATAAGTTTTAACAAGGATTTCTTTTGTAAAAGTTGTCATAAAGGAAAACAGGTTAAAACAACTTTTCTTCTAAAATTATTGTAACTTCATCTAGACCTCTAGAGTGGTTACATATGGATTTATTTGGTCTAACTAGGATGTTGATTCTTGGCGGAAAGAAGTATGGTCTCGTAGTTGTTGATGATTTCACTAGATTTTGTTGGACATTATTTTTATCACATAAAGACGAGTCTTTTAAGTGTTTTAAAGTGCTTTCCAAAAAGTTACAGAATGAAAAAGGAATTTCAATTGCTAGAATTAGAAGTGATTATGGTGGTGAGTTTGAGAATGAGAAATTCAGAATATTTTATGAGGAGAATGAAATTTTCCATAATTTCTCTGCTCCTAGAACTCCACAACAAAATGGAGTTGTAGAAAGGAAGAACATGACAATTCAGGAAATGGCAAGGACTATGCTATGTGAAATGAATCTTCCTAAGTATTTCTGAGCAGAAGCTGTGAATACAACTTGTTATATTCAAAATAGAATACTAATGAGACCTTTGTTGAAGAAAACTCCATATGAGTTATGGAATGGAAGGAAGCCTAACATATCCTACTTCCATCCATTTAGTTGCAAGTGTTCTATGTTAAATACAAAGGAAATTCTGGATAAATTCGATTCTAAGACTTATTCTAAAATTTTTCAAGCTATTCATTATCTTTAAAAGCTTATAGGGTTTACAACTTTACTTCTAAGACTGTTGAGGAGACTATTTATGTCAAGTTTGATGATTGTTCTCAAGAGAGATGATACTGATAATGAAACCCTATCAGTACCTTTGATTGATAGTGAAGATGTGTCACCATCAGATACTCCTTTAAACAAAGTTGAAGATATTCCTAAAACACTTGATCTGAAAAGAGATTGGAGATATAAGAGTTCTCATCCAAAAGAATTGATTATAGGAGAGACTTCAGAAGGTGTGAGAACTAGGTCCAAATTCAGAAGAGAAGCCAATGTTGCTTTTACCTCTGAAATAGAGCCTAAGAAAATTGATTAAGCTTTTTAAGATAAAGCTTGGATTTTAGCTATGCAAGAGGAGCTGAACCAATAAAGTTTGGTCTTTAGTTCCCAGACCCTCTAAAAAGTGCATCATAGGAACTAGATCGACTTTTAAGAACAAACTAGACGAATCAGGTAGAGTAAGTCGTAAGAAAGCGAGATTAATAGCACAAGGCTATAATCAGTAAGAAGGAATATACTACAATGAGACTTATGCTCTTGTAGCAAGACTAGAAGCTATTAGGATTTTGCTTGCATATGTTATCTGTCATGATATTAAGCTATTTCAAATGGATGTGAAAAGTACATTCCTGAATGGTTTTATAGATGAAGAAGTTTATATAAAGCAACCTCCTGGTTTCGAGGATGTTAAGAAACCAGACCGTGTCTATAGACTTCATAAAGCTTTGTATGGATTGAAACAAGGTCCTTAAGCTTGGTATGATCGTCTGAGTTCTTTTCTAATTGAGAATGGTTTTAGTAGAGGTCGTGTAGATAAGACATTATTTAGAAAATGGATTAAAAATGATTTTATCATAGTTTAAATTTATGTTGATGATATTATCTTTGGTGCAACATCTAAAAAGTTATGTATGAGTTTGAGATGAGCATGATGGATGAGTTAAAATTCTTTCTTGGGTCGCAAGTTAAGCAAACCGAAGAAAAGATTTTTATTCATCAACAGAAATATATCAAGGAACTATTGATTAAATATGAAAAGGAAAAAGTAAAACCAATGTTAATTCTGATGCATCCTTCAAACCTTTTATCTAAGGATGAATCTGGCAAGAAGGTTGATCAAACCCTTTATAGAGAGATTATTGGTTCTCTACTTTACCTTACAGCAAGCAGACCTGATATTTTGTTTAGTGTTTGTTTGTGTGCAAGATTTTAGGCAGATCTTAGAGAGTCTCATTATATTGTTGTTAAAAGAATTTTGAGATATCTATCAGGTACTACTAATATTTGCTTAATATATAAGAAAGGTAAAGATTTTAGGTTAATTGACTATTATGATGCTGATTATGCCAGAGATAGGATTGATATAAAGAGTACGAGTGGAGGTTGTCACTTCCTTGGCCACAACCTAGTTTCCTGGTCAAGTAAGAGGCAAAGCTCGATTGCTTTATCAACTGCAGAAGCTGAGTATATGTCAGTCGCAAGTTGCTGCTCACAGACGTTGTGGATTAAGTACCAGCTAGAAGATTATTCAATACATGAAGATTAGATCTCAATCTTCTGTGACAACACAAGTGCTATCAATCTATCGAAGAACCCAATAAAACACTCAAGGGTTAAGCATATCGAAGTTAGACATCATTTTCTATGAGATTACGTTCAAAGGAAGATCGTAAGTCTATAGTTTGTTGACACGAACTATCAATGGGCAGACATCTTCACAAAGCCATTGAGTGAAGAAAGATTCAAAGAAATCAAACGAAACTTGAACATGGTTATGCTAAGTGATCAACTGCCTAATACGTCATGACTCAAATGGTCTTCTTATTCAGGAAGATAAAAAGTCGTAAGAATTAATGGTAATAGTAACAGTAAGTTACAGACAGTAACTGCTGTCATAAGAAATTTTTGGAGGGAAAGCGTCTCAAAGCCTTGAGAATACCACCTACTCTAGAACACTCTTGACATACCTTGACATCAACTTTTGAAGAACTCTCAACAAAACTTTTCATTACTCTGTTTGGATATCAAACCTTCCTTGCTCTCACTATCAACTTTAGAAACCAACTTCACCTCTTTGAAAAGAACATCTGTGCGTTCAGTTCTTTGTTAACTACAAAAACAAATGGAGCAATCGATGACTAGTGGAAGACTTGTTGATTTTGAATCCTTGAAGCAAGACCAGATGGATATCGAACTAGAGATTATGACAGCCGGATGGAGGAACTTCTTCCAGGTTCATGAATTAGTTTACATGAATGAAGTATATGACTTTTGGAAGAATGTGGAAATAGTAGAAGATACTCTAGTATCGGTGGTGGATAGATTGTCGATCATAGTGACATTGAAGACAATCGAGAAGGCCATTTAGTGTCCATATGTTGGAGAGAAGCTTGCTCATAAGGCTAAATGAATGACTCAAGCTAGCGTGAAGGAGATTCAGATTAATCGACAACTAATGGAAGTAATAACCCAAAGGAGAAAAAGGCCTCAAGTCTTGTGCTGAAGGCTAGGGTTCTACACTCACTGCTCTTTCATTGTGTTCTACCAAGAACAAGATCGAGGAATCTGGTGACGATGTTAGATGAGCAGTGCCTATTTCATCTACTCAATTGCCAGCCCATAGGTCTTCCATATCTTATCCTTCGTTATATGGTAAAGTCGAAGAAAGACTCGACCGCCCTACCATATGGGAGGATGCTGACAAGAATCTTTAGAGATTTTGAAATTCTCCTGGAAAGAGGAAACAAGATAAAGCTGAATATCAAAAGCGTCATCAATTCTTCAACTATTAGTATAATGGGCTTGAAGAATCTGGAAAGAGAAGAAACTAATTCTAAGACGCTAGCAAGGATTGAGGGGGAGCGTGCTGAAAAAGGAACTCCCACAAGAAAATCAAAATCTCAAACCACTAGAAGAATGCCCACAGAAGGATTGAAGAAATCGTCAGATGATGTAAGAAAAAGTAAGACAATTTCTCAAAAAGAAGAAAGCCAGGTGCGACAAAAAGAGACCCAAGTGTCCTTGAAGAGAGAGGGAGAAACATTCCTTTCGCAGAAACCCAAGCAAACAAAAAGGTCGCCTAGAGTACGAACCCTGCGTCAACAAGAGGAAAAGAAGGGAAAAGAGTTGACTCTTGGTGGAGACTCTGAGAAAAAAGCAATGCATGTAACCAGGTCTTTAGTCTTAATCTTGAAGGAAGATTTAGCAAGAGTGGCTAAAGAAACTGAGATTAAGATGAGGTTGGAATTTAAGAAGAAGAAACCTCAACCTCAACCTCAACCTCAATAATAGACTCTTAGGCTGATTGGAGAGAATAAGAAGTAGAAAACCAGTGAGAAGAAGAGCACTCCAACTGATGTTTGACAGAAGAAAAGGACAGTTGAACACAGTCCAGTACAGGTTAATCCTTCTCAACCTATGAGAAAAGAGGATTTGAAAATAATGATTATTGAAGAAGTTCAACTTGTCAGGAGTAGTAGCTCTATAATCATTAGAGAACCCCTGAAGAGGCTAGTCAAGGTACAATTTCAACCAATCTTGGTAAATAGTGGTACAATGCATCTGTTGAATGACAGAGATATAAGGTTGTATGGTGTTTTGCAGAATGAGAGATCCAAACCATATCCAACACAGATGACCAAGAAGAAGTACACTATTTTCCCAGTTACAAAAGGAACTGTGATAAAGATTGTACCTGTGTTAGCCCCAGATTTTTTTTTTATGATTATTAAACATGATTAGTGAATTTAAAGCATTAATACACTTGATTAATGAAAATTTAATGCATG
>JAOQMR010005282.1:0-10911 GCA_027563865.1 Erythroxylum pelleterianum | reverse complement strand
TTATGTGGGTTCGGTATAGTCCATCCAAGAAATTGTCACGTGCACGTTGACCAAGTCAAGGCTTCTCCCGCCTGCCTACTAGTGGCATGGAGCTCCTTTTAGGACTCCCTCAAGTTTACGACTACATAAGGTCATTTTATGAAATTGTGTAGTTCTTCATGTTTATGGACTTGCCAAGCCATTTGTGATGTGTTTGTGTGTTTACATGTGTTAACAAGTTTGAAAAATGCTTGACTTATGAGAAATGTGATTTTGGTTTAACAATGTTGAGAAATATATGATTTATGAGTCTTGTAAGAAATTACTATAATCATGAGGGTTTTCAATTGTTTTTGCTTATTACCAATTATAAACGTGTTACCCACAAGCGTAAGCTCACCCCCTCCCATTCCGTCCCATCTCCAGGTGAAGAGCACGAGATCGATGAGTGAGCATAAAGGCATTACTCCAGAATTGTCATATTTTGTATTTCAAGTTGACTTTTATAATCAATGCTTTTGATGCATTTTGGGAAATTGTTGCTTTTGTTAAGTTATATTTTTAGATTATGCTGTAAAAGTGGATTGAAATGCCCTCTAAAGTATTGTAAAACACTCATTTTGATTTCAAATGAAATACGTATACATTATGTTAGTTATGGCTTTTCAAATCTTTGCTTGGCTTCTTTCATTTTCTCACAGGGGTAGGATTGTATTTTGATGCGGAATGCCCTTTGAGGTTGTAAAACTCTTGATATATGATGTAAATGAAATATGGATTCATGTATGGATTATGACATATGAATTAGGTGTGGATGTTGTGGGTTGAAATTAGATAATTGTATGAGGCTCCACTTGAGTTAATGAATGACCTATTGTTATACATATATATATACAAGTGAGGCACTATAGAAAAAAAGATATGAATGTTATGAATCATGAGATGTTGTTGGATATGAGAATCAAATGAATTGAGGTTACGAATGTGATGAATTCCAATTGGTAGTTGACTTGTTAATAATGATGTTGTAATTGAGGAAGTAAAGTTAGGAAGGTTCAGTAAGCTTTAACAGTGGTAAGACTTGTGTTCAGGATTCAAGAGAAATTCTGGAAAAATATGAGTAGAATTAGTAAAAATGGTCTTCATGAAAGTTGTAGGTCTAGATGTATTCTTTCCAATGGTCCAAAAACGAACTCAATCAGACTTCTAGATCGAAAGTTATGATGATCGCGCTAAGAGAGGTTCAAATTGATTTTGGGTGAAAACATGGTCTATTCTTTTGGGCATAATTCCCTCATCCGACCTCCAATTGGGATGATTCTTGGACCAATAAATTCCTAAGACATGTATCTTTCTATGCATAATAAATTTGTACCATTTGGAGTTGAATTGAGAAAGTTTGCATTAAAGTAAGTGAGAGGTTGGGTAGGAGGGCATGTTCGGGGTACAAGTAGACTAGGGCTTTTTAAGCATATCTTGAGCTATAGAGCTCCAATTGAAGCGATTGTTGCTTGAAAACAAACTAGAGACTTAAAGCTATGATTTATATGAAGAAGTCAAACTGTAATTCGGATTTAAAGATTTCCAAATTCTGTTAGCAAGCAGGAGAAATGAGTTCAAGCATGGTGTTTGGCTAGTTTGGGCACAGCATTGAAGATATTGTAAGTGAATTTTGGGATGTTATGAGCATGAAGATGAATAGATGATACGGTGGATTAAGCTTAAGGTTTATGTCTCCAAAAGTTGAGCTCCGAAAGCGGGGTCCAACATTAAACCTTTTCCTGCATATCTCAGACATACCTTTCTAGGTGACGGTCAAATGTTACCGATAATCATTTCCAATCAATTGAATGAGAAACAAGAAAGTAAGGTGCTAGAAATTGTTAGAAAGCAAATGAAAGCCATCAGATGACAGATTGCTAATATTCGAGGTATAAGCTCACATGTTTGCATGCACGGAATAAACCTAAAGGAAGTTTGTAGAATGGTGAGGGAGCATAAATGAAGGTTGAACCCTAATATGAAGGAGGTGGTCAAAAAGGAGATAATCAAACTCTTAGACGAAGGGATAATTTATCCCATCTCCGATAATGAATGGGTCAGTCCAGTACAATGTGTACCTAAGAAGTGTGCAATGACAGTAATAGAAAGTGATAGTGGAGAAGTAATTTCAACAAGAACAGTCACATGATGGAGACTATGCATAGAATATCACAAACTCAACTCAGTGACTAGGAAATATCTTTTTCCTCTCCCGTTCATAGACCAGATGATAGAAAGGGTATATGGACAATATTTTTATTATTTCGTGGATGGATATTCGGGATATAATCAGATCTTCATTTACCCTGATGATCAAGAAAAGACCACATTCACCTGCCTTTATGATACATTCGCGTATAGACCGATGCTTTTCGGACTATGCAATGCCTCGACTACATTTCAAAGATGTATGATGTCTATCTTCGTCAATATGATAGATGATTTAATGGAGGTGTTCATGGATGATTTTTCAATTTTTGGAGGTTCTTTCGAGATAGATTTAACTAATTTGGACAGAGTTCTTCAAAGATGTGAAGAGTCACACTTTGTGCTAAATTAAGATAAATTCCATTTTATGGTGCAAGAGGGGATAATGCTAGGGTATAAAATCTCACACCAAGGATTTGTGGTTGATAAACCAAAAACAGAAGGGATAGAGAAACTTCCACCGCCAAGCAATGTAAAAGTTGCGCAAGTATTCTTAGGTCATGCAAGATTTTACCATCAATTCATCAAATACTTTTCGCAAGTATTCTTAGGTCATGCAAGATTTTACCATCAATTCATCAAATACTTTTCGCAAATTGCAAGACCTTTGACAAACCTTTAGTCAAAGATGTACCCTTCCTTTCTGATGGCAAGTGTTGTTAAGTCAAAATTGACTTTAAGTATTGAATGATTTTGATGACAAACAAAAAGAAGACAAAATGAAAAGCAGAAGAAATACACCTTAATAAAAATCAGACGAAGCGAAAAGCAGACGCAAGCTCAGTAGAAAAACAGACAGAAGCTTAAGTAGAAAATGTAGACGGAAGCGTTACGGAAAAACTAGACGAAAGAAAAGCAGACGGAATCCTTTCGAGAAAAAGCAGATGGAAGATTAGCGAAAATCAGACAGAAGCGTCAGAAGAAAAAGCAGATGAAGGCTTTACCAAAAAAATCAGATGATACAAAGTCAGACAGAAGATTAGCAAAAAGCAGACAGAAGCGAAAAGCAGACGGAAGCCAAAGACAGACGAAAGTATCAGTCTGAGGAAGTTACAGAGCTCAACTGACTAACCGTTTCTTTCAAGAATCAAGAAGAAGTTATTCAAGAAGCAGTTGAAGACTCAATTATAAATAAGAAGTCGAAGTCGAAGTCGAAGTCGAAGTCGAAGGCAGATACACAGAGACATACAGAACAATTTTTACGAGATATTACGCACGAGAGATACATATTCGTATACTGTTGAACTAAAAGAGAGTACTGTGCAATCATTGTTAGAGCTATATCGTTTTTGTAAACAAGCTCTATATACTTTTCTATTTTGAAAATGATACAGATAGCCTGAGGAGGCTAAGTGTAAAAGAATACTGACTGTCAAGAGACCTGGAGAGGCTCAAGTGAAAGAATACTTGTAAACGTTTGAAGAGATAGTGAAATCTCAAAAGGTTATCTGAGGACTAGACGTAGCCCACGGTTTGGGGTGAACCAATATAAAACTACTGTGTCAAACTCTCTTAACTCTCTCCATTATATTACTGTGATTTTGATTTTGTACATACGCAAACTATTAAGAATCATTTATGAACGAAAGTAATCCTAATTCTGAATTGAACGAATTTTAAGTGGGGATTAACGAAAAAGTTTACACAATTCCCCTTCTTGTGTTTTGATTATCATTGCACTAACGTGTGATTCACTTCAAGTGTATGTCTGCATTCAACAATTTAAAGAAGGCATTAATATCAGCACCAGTTCTATCACCACCGAATTGGACACTTCCATTTAAAGTTATGTGTGATGCAAGTGACCAAGCCATAGGTTATGTATTAGGTCAAAGGAAAGATAAAAGGTTGCATGTGATCTACCTTGCCAATAAGAACCTTGCAGGACCTCAACTGAATTATACCACTATAGAGAAGGAATTACTCGCAATAGTGTACGCATATGATAAGTTTGGAAAATATCTTTTAGGGTTAAAGGTAATCATATTCACCGATCATGTGACGTTAAAATACCTGTTTAACAAAAAAAAAGCAAAACCAAGGCTCATTTGATGGGTGTTACTATTACAGGAATTTTATATAGAGGTAGAAGATAAAAGGGAGCAGAAAATGTGGTTGCAAACCACTTATCCAGATTGGAAGGAGGGGAATGCAAGTCAAACGTTGATATTAATGAAAATTTCCCCGATGAAACCCTAATGCTACTCGAATGTTTAATTACCCCATAGTTTTTCGATATCACAAATTATGTTGCCAATGGTAAACTTCCTGCAGATATATCTTACCAACAAAGAAAGAGATTCTTGCATGATTGTAACCGATATATATGGGATGAGCCAATTTTATATAAAGCATGTGCTGATGCATTAATGCGACGATGTGTTCCAGAGGAAGAAATGTTAGACATCTTAAAGTAATGTCATAAAGGTCAATATGCTAGACATTATGGAGCCAACAGAATGGTGACTCGGTTACTCGAGAGTAGATTTTATTGGCCACAATTGTTTAAGGAGCTCAGACTTTGATAGCACAATGTGATAGATGCCAAAGAATAGGTAACATCTCTAAAGGAGATGAGATGCCTTTATCCATTTAAAAGTGGGAGCATTCGATGTATGGGGCATCAACTTTATGGGTCCTTTCCCATCCTCAATGGGAAACATGTACATTCTAGTGGGGGTAGATTATGTTTCACGTTGGGTCGAAGCAGTGACATCTCCAATCAATGATAAAAAGGCGGTGTAAAAGTTCATCAAATTATTCAATCAGTTTGGAGTGCGACGTATGATAATAAGTGATGAAGGTACACATTTTTGCAACAGATCTTTTGATGCTCTCTTAAAAAGATATGGAGTGTACCACCGTGTTGCTACACCTTATAATCCACAGACTAGTGGCTAAGTGAAAGTTGTCAATTGCGAGTTGAAACGAATTTTGGAAAAGACGGTGAACAACTCCAAAAAGGACTGGGCAATAAAGTTAGACGATGCCTAATGGGCTTATAAAACTGCTTTCAAAGCACCTATCAAAACAACTCCTTATAGGCTTGTGTATAGAAAAGCTTGTCATTTGCCGATCAAACTAGAACATCAAGCATACTGGTGATTAAATCATTAAATTTTGATTGGAAGCAAGCAGGTGAAAAGAAGCTTCTGTAACTGGATGAGCTTGAAGAGTTTCATTATAATGCATACAAAAAAACCATACTCTATAAGGAAAAGATAAAGAAATGACACGATTATCATCTTAAACAAAAGGAATTTAAAGTAAGAGATGCAATTCTGCTATATAATTCAAGGTTAAGGCTGTTTGTAGGAAAGTTAAAATCTTGATGAAGTGGACCTTTTACGGTCATTCAAGTTTTCGATCATAGAGCCCTCAATCTGGAAAATGCTAACAAGGAAACTTTTAAGGTCAATAGACATCGTTGCAATATATATCTCGGAGGAACGATTCCTAAGGATAAGGAAGTGATTTTCTTTGTTCTAACAATTAAGATGCCTCCATGAATGCAAGGTCAAGCTAAAGACCATAAATTAGCACGTTTAGTAGTTTGAATGAAATCATTAAGTTAGGTAAAGTTGTTTTGAACTTTCAATAAAACTTAAGTAATTTGGATTGATATGGGATCACTAATTTCCTCGCTCTCTTCAGGAAATTCCTAGATAAGACAACAATCTCAGGGGTCCAATGGATTCATCCCCGCCTCCATCACCATGAGGCTTTGTTTTATTTTTAACTTTAGTCTTTACTTACTTTTTGTTTTATTCTAATTTATGTTTCTTCTTTCCATATGTGTTTGTTTGTCTGCTTCTCACATTGAGGTCAATGTGTTGTTCAAGTGTGGGGAGGGTTATGTTTTTTTATTTGAATATGAGTTTTGCATATTGTATGATAGTCTATAGGTTGCATTTTGTGAATCGTGTGAATGTGTCAAAGGCTTAGATGGATTGACATTGATTTAGTTTTGAACATAGTTTATTAGGCTGCGAAGAATTATTAGCTTGCAAAATTAGTGAATTGGGTTCTTTGGTTAAATATGCATCTTAATTAGGATTTAGTTTTAAGTTGTAGCCCTTTAAATTGTCATATTCATTCATAATTTAATGTCTTTTAACTTAAATAGCATTGCTAGTATTTTTTTTCATGGAAACGAGAGTAGCTAAAGCAATAAGGTAGGCAATAAAAAAATTGTGTTTGTTAATTTTAAATTAATTACTATTCTACTGACCTTTGAGTTATGAATAAATCTAGTAGCCAGTTGAGAACGTGAGGTAACTAAGTAACCAGACCAACAGGCATCACAAATGTGTACCTCCGTGTCAAAAAGCTATAATAACTATTCATCAAAGCATGTTAATAAAAAATGGCTTAGTCGAGTAACCAAATCAACATTCAACACCAATGTTTGCCTCTAAGTAAAAGACTAGGTTTATGTTTAAATTAAAAAGAGTGTTTTCTAATAAAACCTACCAAAATTGTAATAGCTTTACTTTTCATGAAAACGTACTTAGGAGTAGTTACAAAGTTTGAATGATCAAAGAATTGTTAATGTATGTGTGTTGGACCCCGACTTTTCGTGAAAGATTAGAACTATTGAATGAGAAATTTTGGTGGTTAGTGACGAGTTAAGAACAAATGAATGGAGAATTTTTTAAACAAGAAATGATAGATAAGAGTAAAGTAGGGAATGAGAAATTTGGATAGATTCATGATTTGTTATGGTGTTTTTGGTAAATAAGAGATTTTTGAAATAGAAAGAATTAAGGTGAAAGTTAGCAGTAAAATGAAAGCAATATTTATGTAGTAAATTGAAGAAGAATAGGTATATATTTGTATGTTATGTTATTCGTGTTCATGATTATTCATGGATTTTGATTTCTTTATGGAGGACATTGATCTGAAATGAAGTTAAGAATGAAGAGTGTATGAAGTAGAAAAAGGTGATCTTAGTATGAGTTATGTTAAGGAAAGATTCTTAAAGAAATTGGTAGATGATCTGGAAAATGTTCACTGAGTATGCTTCAGTCTTTTAGCCACAATGTCTTCTCTAGTTGTCCAAATGAGATTATTCTTAATTTGGATTAAAATAGAGATATATGACTACATTTCTTATGAAGAAATCAAATTTCAATCCTGTCTCTAAGAATCTCAAAGTTGCCATGAAGTTAAGAATTGGGTGCGGCATGTTGGGGTATAAATGGAAAACTCATCTTCAAACTTTAGGGGCAAATTTGGGATTGATATAAATATATTTTGGCAAAGTTTCCTTTTGGAAAGTTGTATATCTTTCTTTTATCTTTCCAACAGTATATATAGTATGAAAATTTTGGACATTTGAGCTGAAAGTTATGCCCTTTTTATTGTTCCATCTTAGTATGACGTCAGCATCGTCTTAGTATGACGTCAACATAGTCTCAGTTTTGCTTTTGTCTTAGTATGACATCAGTATCATCTCAGTTTTGTTCCGTTTCAGTTTTGTTTCCGTCTCAGCATGATGTCATCATCGTCTTAGTATGATGTCAGCATCGTCTTAGTTTGACTTCAACATTGTCTTAGTTTGACCTTTTTTGCTTCCTTCTTTTGTTCCATTTTTGACCCTTTTAGAGGCCGATTCTCGCTCTGAGGTCTTCATGAAAGTTGTTGATATTGAAGTGCTCTTTCAATCCATCTAAAGAACCCCTCAATACAATGTTTGTAGGGAAAGTTATTGCAAATTTTCACAACCTTGTATCGTTTGATGACGTCACTTCGTCTAAAAAATGATGTCATATTGTCTATTCTATTTTTGACCCCTCAGATGAAAGAATTTGACTTCGACATCTTCATGAGAGTTGTAATCCTGAAGTGTTCTTTCCAAACATATAAAGAACACCTTAATCAAATATCTATAAGGAAAGTTATGACAATTTTACTAACCTTGTATTGTCTGATGATGTCACTTTGTCTCAAAAATGATGTCATATCGTCTGTTCTATTTTTGACCCCTCAGATGAAAGAACTTGTCTTTAAAGTCTTCATAAAAGTTGTAGATATTAAAGTTCTTTTTCGAACCATCCAAAGAACACCTTTATCAGAAATTTATACAGAAAGTTATGGTTGTTTCCCTGAAACAGGTTTAGTATGTTTGAGGTCATAAACGTGGTTACTTCTTTTGACCATAACTTCTTCAGTAGACCTCCAAATGACTTGATTCTTGAACCATTGGATTCGTAAGACTTTTTTCTACTTATCCACCAAAAAATTGAAGCTATCTGAAATAAATTGAGAAAGATTGAGTGAAAAGAGTGAGACGAGTGCAGTGAGTGTGTTCTTAAATAATGAGAACTGGTGTTATTCTATTGAACATAGTTTAATATTTTGATGATTTGGGGACCAGTAGAACTCCAAATGAGATGATTTCTTATTTGTGGTAAACTAGAGACATAAAGCTACAAATGGTATGAAGAAATTAGAATCTATTTCAGTCTCTAAGATGTTTAAAATTTCAGATGGACGTTGTGCATAGTATATTGTTATGGACAAGAGCAGTCCAAGAATGTTTGAAGTATATCTTTTGAATCACTAAACCA
Organism: Erythroxylum pelleterianum; assembly: GCA_027563865.1. NCBI lineage: Eukaryota > Viridiplantae > Streptophyta > Magnoliopsida > Malpighiales > Erythroxylaceae > Erythroxylum > Erythroxylum pelleterianum. The sequence continues at coordinate 2,110 of JAOQMR010005282.1, read as the reverse complement.
AATTGAATGATTTCAGTGGCATCAGAAACTTAAGTCAATGGGGGAAATTTTCTAGAAGAAAGTGTTATGTCAGAATATTCAAGGGTATTTTTGGCAGGACACTTAATTTTAAAAGAACATAAGCCTATAAGGAAGGATAAAATGGACTTTTTGGGCTCATTAAGGGTATAATTGGAAGAAGTATTGTCTTGCTTATAAATAAAAGAGAAAACGTGAATGAAAAGATTTTAGAGGAGCAAAAGCCATAGATGAGAAAAGAGATAAGAGAGAGAAAACATGAAAAAGAATGAGAGAGAGAAAGAAAAGAAAACAAGCTAGGGTTTTAATTTTCTTAGCCTTCAAGAGAGATTTTGAGGTTGTTCAAGAAGAGAAAAAGGTAGAGGAAGACAAAAGCTTTCTTTTGAGCTAAAGATCCCTTCATTTGGTAAAGAATGAAGGTAAGATCATTTTAAATCTCTTGAATTTTTAGAAGGATTTTAGTTCATCGAATTTAGAAAATGTTTGGGTTTTAGAATCAATTTTAGTGACTATGCTTTATGGGATTTTCAGTTGAAAACCCTATTAAGTGGGATTTTTGTTATTGTATAAAGGGATCAAGAGAGACAAGAGGAACAAGAGAAGAAGCATTTTCTCAAGTCTTTAAGCAAGGAAATCAAGGTGGGTACATGTTTACAATAGAGTAAATAAGCTACTACTGTTTTCTTTTTATCAAAGAAGTTTTCTGATTTCATTTGCATCATAAGTGCTGCATTATTATTTATGAATGATTTGTGAAATCTACTATATGTTTGTACATGATTTGAGTGATAATTTTCAAAAGGAAAAGACCATGAAATTAATATTTTTTAAAAAGGTGCATGTGTTTGAAAGCATGTTTTCAAGAAACGGTTTTTAAGATATACAACAAGTATATGAAAAGCAAGTTTTCAAGAAAGTGCCTTTTTGGGCATCAAACTTACCAAATTTTGAAATCTATGTGTTATGTGGGCTTGTGGTAGCCCCTCAAGAATCGTCACGTGCACGTTGACCCACTAATAGGCTTTTTCCGCCTGTCCGCTAGTGGCATAGAGCTCCTTCAAGGACGCCCTCAAGAATTCACGACTACACAAGACCATTAAGTGGAAATGTGTAGTGCGTCATGTTTTGGACTTACCCAAACCATTTGATATGTTTATGTGTTCATGATAAGTTGATGTGAGTGATGTATTCATGATTCGCATACACATGAAATTCGACATTGAAAATGAGTTATAAAAGTTTTGGCTAGAAGCCTAAGAAACAAGTGTTTTATGAACTCCAAGAAAGTTTTCTAAGACAAGAAAATGTTTTCAAAAGTTTTGTTTATCTTTTTATTATAAATTGTTTCCCACGAGCTTTTAAGCTCACCCCCTCTCTGTCCCATCCTCAGGTGATAGCTAAGAGATCAAGTGATTAAGAGCCTAAAGGAATTGTATCTTTTGCTATTTTGTAGTTCTTGTAGCTTTTGTAATTTGAGATTTCAGACTATGTCGAATTATGCCTTGAGAGGCTATTATAGCTTTGTAAAACTCTTATTTGAGGGTATGGAAATGGGAATGATGAAATTAGTTGTAAGTATTGTATTAAAGAGTGAGAGTCTTTTGATTTCTATAAGAAGATGAACCGATGATGGTCAATGGTAAATAAATTAACACTTGGATCTGGATTAATATGTATATTTAGCTCAAAGCACCCAGATGTAAATTTTGCATGTTAATGATTTGATATAACTTCATGATTGTATTTAAAATGAAATTTATTTCATGAAGTTGAAGCCATTGTCTCATTACTGCATTATGTTTTTATTGTTTTGTTTGCTTGAGGACAAACAAACATTTAAGTTTGGTGATGTTGATAAATGTAAATTACATCGTCTTTTAGAGCTTAGTTTGATATGTATTTAATTGTTAATTCAATCGTTGAGTATGTGTTTAAGTTAGAATTGTGTTAGTTTGTTAATTAGGTTGATGTTTGACTCTTGTTTATCTAATCTTGCCAAGGTTTTAAGCAGGTACGAAGAGGTTGATCTAGTGCTTAATTGGGAGAAGTGCCATTTCATGGTACAGGAAGGAATAGTCCTAGGTCACTTAGT
>JAOQMR010005187.1:0-10915 GCA_027563865.1 Erythroxylum pelleterianum | reverse complement strand
AGAGTGCATTCCTTTGCCACGAGAGATTGCAAAACAGGCCCCACTCTATTTTAAAAAGGTTTGCTTTCTTTTCTTTGGCTTTGCCTTTTTGCTTGCTTTTTGTCTAGACATTATTCTCGAAAGAAACTAAAAGGAAAGGTAGAGAAAAGGACTAAATACAGGAGTTAACTATTGGGAAAATTTCTTTCCAATAAGTGCTTTACATCTCCCCTGATTTATCTAGATGTTTTGATCAGGTGATAGGAGGAGAAACTGTATTAATATGCATACGAGGATACTGGTTTGATCTGGAATATGGTATTCTAGTATTAAAAATTAAATTACTCGGGGACAATCGGATAACATAGCCTAGCATGTCATACCAAAGAGGGCTTTTGCTTTCCTTGCAGCAGTGGTATTTATCCAAGTTGAAGATATAAAGCCTGTAACTGTTGTTGAATTCAGACATATTTGTTGCTCAGAAGCATGCAATTATGAGTTTTATGAATGTATATTAAACTTTACTATCTGGAAAGTTTCTCAAGAAGATTTTTTCAGGCAATTGATGAAGCCGAAGATGAGTGGAGCCAACATGATGCAAAAAAGCTTATTGATACGAGTGTGAAAGGGTTGCGTGGTTCAATTCCCAAGAATTTTCCTTATTTTCATGTTGAGTTCGGTTTGAATTCTGGATTTGTGCATGTGATTGATGACGAGCAGCAGTTTAAGAGTAGCCTTGGCCTCGACGTAATTAGAGGCATGCTGCATTCGCCAGAGGAAGACATGTATCGTCGCCGGAGGCATGAGTCTGTGGAGGCAAAAAAGCAGGCAGTAGCAAGTTTTGCACGAGATTGGGAGCCTTTTGATTGGACAAAGCAACTTGAATAAGTGCTCAGTTGTACTGAATTTTTGTACTTAATTGTGTCATTTTAGTCACCCCTGTACTTTCCGTTCTACCTTTTAGTTTGCACCGTAAATGGCTGAGGGCTTGGATTTGCGATTGTACAGCAGTTACCCAAAATAGTACGCCTTCATTGCTAAAATACTAGTAAGGAACCTTGATTTTTTTTTAAAAAAAATTGTAACATATATATATTAAGTAAAAAGGAGGGTTTATATACAAAGGTAAACAAAAAGTCACAGACGGCTGTCAACATAGAAAACAAATAAGCCACAGACGGCTCTAAAATAAAAACCACAAGCGGCTCTCAAAACAGAACAAAGGCCATATACGGCTCACAAAAAACAAAACAAAATAACTAGGTAGAAAGTCTCCAGATATGCCGCTGAAGAACAGATATCTGAAGACGAGTCTCAAAGCTGAGAAGCCGAGAACGGATAAGCTCAGTGGTGTCCTCAATGATGTCGTGGGAAGACCGGTGTCGTCGACTGAAGATGCGATTATTCCTCTCATACCAAAGAAAGTAGACAGTGGCTGAGAGGACTAACCATGAAACGAGGTGGCGATAAGCCTTGCGCCGGCAGAGATGAGCGCAAGCCCACTGAAGAAAGGAAGCCCAAGAGGTCGAAGGCCAAGCAGTGTGGGTCTTCGGCGAAAGGGAACCCCAGACCGCGACAGAAAAGCGGCACTGAAAGAAGAGGTGATCATGGGTCTCCGTAGAAGTACCACACAGTACACAGGTCGAAGCGGTCAAGACGTCGAAGAGCTGGAGCCTATCCATGGTCCGAAGTCGTTCCTGGGATGCCAATCATAGGATGAATGAGTGGCGTGGGTTGTGCCCGGGGAACCACAACAAATGGTGAACCGGGTCCACTGGGCTTCGGGCGCGAAGAAGGTGCCAGGCAGAGTCGACAGAGAAGACTCCTAATGAGTGACCTCTCCAAATCCAACTATCGGACTGAGGTTGCGGGCGAAAGCGGACTGAGTCCCATATCTGCTGAAGCTCAGCACTCCCCTCCGGAAAAACCCACTCCCCAGTACAAATAATCTCCGAGACCCGGACATCCCAAGAGAGCCCAGTAGATGAAAGATCACGGAAGGAGAAACGAACACAGTAAGGAACCTTGATAGATAAGCTTGAATGACATTTTCATATTTACTTATAATTCTTTTTTCATACTGATAAGACCTCAATGTGAATTTTGAAAGGGGAGAATGGAGAGAGGAGTTTCAACAGGACCAAAGTAGGCAAAACAAGAGATCAAGCCATTAAGTCCACTGGAATTTGATGATGACGACTACACTGAAACGAGCTCCAGATGGTTACTTTATGGGCAGAAATGCAATATACACTTGTTTTCTAACTTCGAGTTTCCAGTTGCTTGGAAGAAAAGCCAATGAGGCTGCTTAGTTAGAGCTCTCCTGACCCCTCCAAGATACGATTAGATTAGACAACTTTTTTCTTCATTCTTCATTAGCCTCAGATTCTAAGTAACAAGTTCTTCTCATATCTAGAGCTGTAACTTAAAATTATCTGCTTGTAGCATTTGTATGAAATACCGGAAGCTGCCATATGTAGACCAATTTCTTTTTTATAGTGCAAAGTGTGTCCTTCAGTATTTCCTTTGAAAGAATTGGGAATGTGCTAATTTCTTGTTCCGTGAAAGAACAATAAAGTTTAAAGATTGAATTGGTTAAAAAAAGAAGAAGCAAAATTAATACATGAATCAACTATGATTAATACATGTTTTGAACTAAAAGAGATGATGTCAAAGCATGTTAAAATAATCTCAGTTACGGTAAGTTGGTGGGTAAGGAGCAATCAACTGATTTTTAATAAGCTCCCTTCACATTCACACTTAATTTTTATTACATGTCAGAGTATAGGTATTATCTGAGTATTACTGTTTCTTGTTAGTCGAAATTGATTTCACTGCATTATAAAGAATCTTGAACTAATAATTTTCACATACTTGGATTTGACGAAGAAAACATGATGTTTGATCTTAATGATAAATACTTTTCTCTATTTAGAAATTTTGGTTTCTCTCCTCTCCCTTTCTTGAATAATACGTTTTGTTTTTATGGATGCAAAAGTTTTATCTTAAACATATATATTAGGGCAGAGAGAGGACCAATTATATGTGTAGCTTTCTTTTTAATCTGATATGTCCATCAAGTATCAATATGTAATTAATGAACGGATGAGGATTTTCTATACTAATAATTTCCCTAATAATATCATATTAAGTAGTTGTATTTGGATGGGAATTTACTAGCCTCAATTCCTAATTTTTAGGCCACTTGATAAAGTTGTCTTACGATAACTTGTAACATTCTTCCACTTGGCCTAAAATTGAATGCAAGGAATGTATAAGTATGATCAGGGGCAGAGCCAGACTCAACTCTAAGGGGGGGCCGGGGGCTGTGCGTGCAGAGTTGAAGAGAAGAGAAGATAGGAATTTTTTTAAGAGGGGGTCACTTATATTTGTAAATTTAAAAATTTTAATTATATAAGTAATTTTTAAAAAAATATATTTGAAAGGGGGGCCATGGCCCCCCCTCCCCTATAACATGGCTCCGTCCGTGAGTATGATGGATTTACAAATAAGCATCAGAACTCATCCTCAAAATATCATAATTATCTAAATATGATAAAATACTAGATGCGGGTTATGGCGGTTGTATATTTATTACATAACATACTCCCTTTCATATACCACAAACACCAGTGTTGTACCATATTAGATCTATAAATGACACAAAAATTTTATCATGGTCTACAATAATGTTTCTAGTAAATTCAAGTTATGACATGTCATGATACAGTTATGTGCACATTATAGCTAAAAACAATAAATAGTGTATATCAGAAACACATCAATGAGCTCAAAGTGTCAAGTTCATTACATACATCATTCACAAGGACAATAAAGACCCATTCTTTGTACATTTTTTTAAAATGTCTTTAGTTGTAAACCTTTAGTTAACGGATTTGTTATCATAAGATCTGTTCTAATGTGTTCAATAAACATTCTCTATTTTTGAACCTCCTCCTTAACGACAAAATACTTTAGCTCCATATGTTTGGCAACTCTTGAGTATTTGTCATTTTTGGAGAAGAACACTGCTGCAGAATTATCACAATAAATTTTTAGTGACGTAATAATGGCGTCGATAATGCCAAGTCTTAAAATAATGTTCCACAACCATAATGCATGTATTGTGGCTTCAAAATATGCCACAAATTCTGCTTCCATGGTGGATGAAGTAGTGCCAGATTATTTAACAATTTTTAATAATAATGCTCCTTTGGCAAGAAAGCATAACTAACCATAGGTTGATTTTCCGCTATCAATGCATCTAGCAAAATCTAAATTTGAGTATTCAATCGCTTCCGAGTGATTAGATCTTCTATACATGAACATGTAATTCTTTATTTCTTGAAGATATCTTAAAACTTTATTTGTAGCTTTCCAATGATCAATTTTGGGGTTACTTTGATACTTGTCTAGTATTCCAACTATAAAACTAATATCCGATCTTGTACAGGTCTATACATACATTAGACTTCCCATAAAAGAAGCATAAGAAATTGATTCCATTTGCTTTTGTTCTATATCATTCTTTAGACATTTGCATAAGAATAAATTTATCTCCTTTTTGAACTGGAATAGTTCCAGAAGAACATTTATGCATATTAAATCTCTCTAAAATTCTTTCAATATAGGCTTTTTGAGACAATCCCAATAGTCTTTGTGATCTATCACGGAATATTTCAATTCTTATCATATAGGATACCTTTCTCATATCTTTCATTTCAAAATTCTTTGAGAGATAATTATTTGTCTCATGCAACATACCCAAATCATTAGTAACAAGCAGGATATCATCAACATATATGACTAAAAATAAAATTTTGCTCCCACTGATCTTTCTGTATATACAACAATCAATAAGATTTTCTTCAAAACCGAAAGAAGTGATGGTGTCATTAAACTTAATATACCATTGCCTAAAAGCTTGTTTGAGTCCGTATATTTATTTCTTAAGTTTACATACCACATGACCTTTTCCTTCAATTGAAAAATCTTCAGGTTGATCTGTATAAACTTTCTCTTCAAGATTTCTATTCAAAAAGGTTGTTTTCATATTCATTTAGTGTAACTATAAATCAAAATGAGCTACTAGTGCCATAATAATACGCAATGCGTCTTTTTGTTATTCCAGCACCAAAGTTGCATAAATCTCTTTTCAAGAACTCTTTTAGGTAACATTGGACCTTATTGAAGTTGTTTAATAATATTAGGAGGATTTGTATACACATTCATAATTTAATTAGAATATATTTTTAAAGATGAATCCCATAAATTTCTTATTTTTATTTGCCCTTCTATATCATGCAATACATATACATTTACACACATCACAACTTTGCACAATTATATAAGTACTCATTTATACACATATGTATATATGGATTATATACAATGCATGTTCAATGACAATCTCATATATATTTCATTGATTCACATCTTATGATCATCCATATTTCAAAGCTCATACATGTCTAATTTAGACTTAGATTTACACCTCAATATTACAAACTTATTCCAAGTTTATCAATCAATCAAGCACTAAGGTTTATGACTCAATACACTTGATTATTATAATATCATCAATCAATCATTCACCAATGTTATTCTAACATTATATGATCACACATTATCCAAACTCTCATTCATTCTTACTTGATACACATTACTCATCTCCTTACAATTATATTAGCATTTCTAAGAACACTTTTATTCTTATAATACTCATAAATTTTCGGATTTTATACACTTGATATCAACAATCATTTCAATATGTTATATCCTCAATTACAACCTATACATATCCAACACTTTATCAACTTATTCAACTTCAAACTAGGTTCATTTCAAGTCTCATTCAAGTCTAAATGCATTATAGGAAAGTACCTTACCATTTATTGTTTCAAACATCACATAAAAGAAGAATAACTCATGTTGATGGCCTTTCCATTTTTTCTCAAGTCATATTTGTCAATTTTGCATGGACATTTTGACATAAAAATGAGGTATTTAGGCAATACATTCTTCTAAACAAATGTTTCTACATGTCTTAAGTATCTAACGGCACCAATTTCATACAATTTGGTTCAGTATTATGCAAGTTATAGACAAAATACTACCTACTGTTCTCAAACTGCAACTGCACCAAGTACTCAATTTTAAGTCAAAATTTGAAACTCTTAAAGACAGAATTTAATTTAATGTCATAATAAAAAATGTAGCCATATATCTCTAGTTTAATCTAAACTTAAAATCATCTTATTTGGATATCTACATATCAAGATATGGCTAAAATATAGATGCATATACAGTGGAAACGTTACAACTAACATATTCTAACACACTTTAAACACCATTATCACTTTATCTCTAAACTTATGAATCATTAATTATCATCACATAGACAAAAGCAAGACATTTATATTCTCATTGCTATAATGCACTACATTTATCTCATCATTCTATCACCAACCATTATCATACATGTTTTATTTAACAAATCATGAAGAATAATGCTTAACACTTACTTGTTTTACTCAAAAGCTCTTCAAAATATCACTTAACCCTAGCTTCCAAGCATCATACGATCTTCATCATTGAAGGAGGAATAGGCTGTGATTTCTTTATAACAAGAAGAGATAGTAAGGATCTTGAAGTGGTAGTGTAGGATTTTGATAAAATCAACATGAGAGAGTTGGGTTAAGTTTCGTGAGATAAAGAGATAAAAATGAATGAAGAAGATGAGAACAAGTGATAAAAGTAGAAGTGAAAGACAAAGATGTTGGTATTTCAAAGAAGAAAGTATCATGAGTGGTGAGTAGCAAGTGTTGTGACACTTGTCACTTGCCACTTGTAATTTTATTGTGATCTTCATTTGACCACCTTTTAATAACTAGTCGATTTGTCTCCAAGTTTTAATCCAACTGTCTCCTAATTTTCTATGACACTTGTCATTAAATTTTATTGTCCAAAATACCTATAATTTCATAATTTTCTAAATTTTCACCAAAAATTCTAAGTCAATAAATATACTCTCTAAATCAATTTTTAACACATATAATCCACAATTCTAAATATAATCACATTTATAAATCAATTATACTTGAAAATATCAATGAATGCATATACAATCATTTTAATGTGCAAAAATTAATATTCATGTGTGTGTGTATGTTATATTATGCATAAGCATGAAATGCACTTTCTAACTTCTCAATAATCTCTCGTGTACACTATTCTAGGGTTCTAACCCTTAATATAGGATAATGGGATGTTACAGCATCGAAGCTACGTAATTTGAAAATTGAAGGGTGAGGATGTCGAGAAAATAAACTAAAAATGAAGGAAAAAACTAAAATTAAAGCGTAAGGTCGTTAAAGCTGCGTAATCTGATTTAAGTCATTTTTAAACAACGATGTTGTTTTAATTATGTGATTAAATGACGTCATTTCATTAATCTTTATTTATTGTGTTAATTTTGGCTGACGTGTATTAATAGTTAAGATTTCTGAAATACGTGGCAAGTCTGTCAGCAAACTTAACAGAAACATTAACATCGGGCTAGAATCGAAAAAATTAAAAGTTTGAGCTTTTTATTACTATCTTTTGAAGTTCGGGCTAGAATTGAAAAAATTAAAAATTGGGCATTTTATTGCTACTTTTTAAATTTTACGCTATAATTGAAATTTTGACAAAAGTTTAAGCTTTTTTTGATAATTAACTCTTATAAAAATAATATCCTTACTAACCTAGCCACCATAATTACTAAAATATCCTTAACTAATTAAAAGTCCTATTTACCCTCAATCATTTCAATTAATAACAAAAATGCCCTTCTTAAAACTAAATTTCAAATTTACCCTTCACTATTTGCATTTCGTATTTTGCCCTTACACGCAACTTAAATTATCAAAAAAATGTCATTTTTTTTCTCCCTCTCCTCTTCTCATATTTCCACTTCTTTTATCAATTTTCAGCACATTTTTTCCATAACAATTATTTTCCTAGACAATCATAACATACAACCTAACTATAAACTAGTGTAGAATGATCAAAATTACAAAAGAAGACATAATATAGCTGTTGTAATTTTTACCCAAGTGTAATGAATTTTGAGGTTGTTAACCTCCACAACTTCCTCCTATTTTTGTGCAAAACAAATACAATGATGAAACCTACGAGAGAAGTGTTATAGATGAAAGAGGTTGTTTTTAAACACACTTACCAGCTGGGAAATGAAGAGAAAGAAGAAGAAAGAAGGTGGTTATTGTTAGTCTATCTCTATTTTTGCACCTGATAGTTTTTATACTTGTTTAATAGTATGGGGTAGGCTGTGGGTAAGTTTATGTTAATGATGGGCTTTACAGTTATACGTAGGTCCTTTATCTGTGATGGACTCATAGGATCTTCCTGAGATAGCCTCGGCAAGCATTCTGGTAATCTTGGAATCCATCATAAACTCCGACTCCAAATCGGACTCAACTATAGAGACTACCTCGTTGTTGCTTCTGTTAATATTCAATCGACTAGCAACACCATTCCCCGCAGCCATGCAAGAATGATGTTCATTTATGCTCATGACCAACATCAACAACACTGTCACTGGTAAAGTTAAGTGGAAGAAACTCTTCATAGGGCTATATTTTATCTTGAGAGCTACTTTGTCTTCAATTGGCAAAGCTCGGTTTGTGTTGGATCCCGAACTTTTCTTGAAAGGTAGAACTATTAAATGAGAAATTGTTGGCAATTAGTCATGTGTAAAGAAAAGGAGAATTCTAGATTTTGAGAAAAGATAGTTTAAGTACAAGATGGGTTATATGTGAAATGTTGGAAGTGATAAACTGGAAAATGTAGTTGAAACATATTCATTGAGTATGCTTCGATTTTTTAACCATAAATTTTTCTCTAGTCATCTAAATGAGATGGTTTTTGATTTGGAGTAAACTAGAGACATAAGGCTACAAATTGTTGGATGAAATCGAGTTTTAATTCAGTCTCTAAGAATGTCAATTTTTGAATGGAAGTTGAGCATCGAATATTGTTTCAACATAAGAACAGTCCAAAAATGTTTAGTATATAACTTTCAGATTTCTAAACCAAATTGAATAATTTTGATGTTATTAGAAACTTAAGACAATGAGAAATATTTTTCTAGAAGGAAATATTATCAAATTCCTTCAATTACCTTATCAGAAAAAGTCTGGATTTTTGGAAGGAGTTAGAAGTATAAGATGTTAGTTTTAATAGACATAAGGGATAAAATGGGAAGGACAAAGTAAATGAAGGGTAAAATGGGAAAAAAGACCAAATAAATGGTCTTGAATTAGAAGAAGAAGAAGAGAGAAGTATCGTGAGAAGCAAAAGAGAGAGGAAGAAAACGTAAAGAAGAGAAGAAGAAAATCGTGGGAAGCTTGGAAGGAAGAAGAAAGAAGAAGAAAAAGAAGCGGAAATCAACTTGTTAGAGGTAAGTCTTCATAATTCTTCTTGCTATGTTCAAAAAGGGATTAAATAGAGACTAAGGTTTGTGTTGGGAATGAAGGAAGAAAGAAGAGAAAGATGAAACTATCTTGATTTTGGATTTTTAAGCTAGGGTTTTGGTTTTTCTAGCTTAGATGAATTATGGATAAGTTAGATTTAAGTTGAATTTTAGCATTTTTGGATTTGTGAAGTTTTATGAATTCACATGTGAATGTGGATTGAATGAGAAAATTTGGTTTGTTATAGGAAACCAAGAGAACTCTATCAAAGAGCAAGAGGAAAGACAACCTTGAGTTTCAATTTTTGCAAGCCAATTAGGTGGGTTTCATGTTTATAATTGAATAATGAGCCATGATTATCTTTTCAAATTTAAGAGCATTAAATGATTTCAAATTTCTTCATATTTGTTGCATCATTGCTTTTGAAAGAATTTGTTATATGTTTGGTATATAAACTGCTTTAGAAAGGAAGGATTAAGAGCTTTCTTCAAGAGTAAAGTGGAAAGGAAGAGTTAATCTTCCATTGGAGGCAAAAGAAGGATTTCGTGGGTTATCTCCAAGGTAAGGGGGGTTTCGAAATTCATGGATTTATAGGTAGGATTTTGTCTTTCATGCTTAACAAGGGTGATTGGAAGAGTTCTTTGAGAGGGAATAAGAAAAGAAAGGGTTTAATCTTCCATTGAAGCAAAATCTGATTTTCGTGGGTTTCATATAGGTAAGGGGATTTTCGAAATTTGTTGGCTATTTAGATAGGTTTTGATGCTAATGGTTTAGATAAGGTTTGGGTAAGGTTATATGGAATAAATTTCATGTTTTCCTTTTCCTTAGAATTTTCCAGCATTGATATCTCTTGGTAATTAGGGTTTTTGTACTTGATGAAGGTCTAAAGAGGCCATTGGAAGTAGAGGAGAGGCAAATTGATCAACCTCAAGCTAAAGAGTTTAAGGTGGGTGATTTCTTAATACTTGAGATAATAGGCCTATTGAAGTTTTGTAATGAACATAAAATAATGCTTTCCGATGACTTCGAATTTTTGTATAACTTACTCTTTGTTATGTTTTTTATTTGTATGGGATGCTCTTTGAGTGTGACTTATGTTAGAACTCATCTGTATAATGTTTTGTTATGTGAAAACATTTGAATGTGTGATTTTGAAAAAGATTGGCCAGTTTGGCCTAATGATGCGAAAGTAAATTTGTAAAGGCTAGTTACGGCTAATAATTTCGAATAGTGTGAATTATGTGCTTTCTTTAGGTTTGAGGTGGTCCCATAAGAGTCAGGTGCACCTGTCTACCCATAGGCTTCTCCCGCCTGCCCGCTAGTAGCACTGGAGTTCCTCTCACGGACTCCCATAAGTCACGACTACACATGACCACTTTGCGAAAATGTGTAGTACGTTCCGTTTCGGATCCACCCGAACCACTTTGTTTGTGCTTATGTGAAATGTTAGGTTGTGTTGTGAT
>JAOQMR010005178.1:0-10917 GCA_027563865.1 Erythroxylum pelleterianum | reverse complement strand
AATAATAAATAATAATAATACGAACAATAATTAATAATAATAATAATAACAATAATTAATAATAATAATAAGTTTAATTTAATAATATTAATAATGATAATAATAATAATAATAATAACAACGATAAAAATAAAAATAAAAATAAATTTATAATAATAATAATAATAAGAAAAATAATTAATAATAATAATAATTTTAAAGTTTACAAATAATAATAATAATTATAATTATAATAAAAATAATTAAAAATAATAATAATAAGTTTATTATTGTTATTATTAATTATTTTATTATTATAAGTTTAAAACTTATAATAATAAATAATAATAAAATAATTAATAATAATAATAGTAATAAATTTAAAATTTATAATAATAAATAATAAGAATCATAAGAACAATAATTAATAATAAAAATAATTAATAAAAATAATTATTTTAAAGTTTATAAATAATAAAAAAATAATTATAAAATAATTAATAATAATAAGTTTATGATTATTAATTTTTTATTATTAATTATTAATATAAGTTTTAAAATTATAATAATAATAAATAATAAAATAATAATAATAAGTTTAATAAATAACCACTAGATGGGAATGAAAAGTTGATACCCACCCCTATTGGAGGGTTTGGTGGATTCCCAAATATATTGGAATCAATCCATTCCATTGGGAATGAAAACCCCAAAATAAACATTATTTTTTACTATGATTCCATTCCTTCATTCCCAAACCCTCAAACTAAACGCCGCGTCAGTCTTCACGTCAGCGCGCTTCTCTTATTCAGTCTTCACGCTGCTGTCCTTGGAGTCACCCATGCTTTCGCTTTGTATCATTTAACAAACAAGAATCCGATGAATGGACTCAACTTTTTAAACTGTTTTATTCAATTTTTCAATACATATAATGAATTAGACATCAATAAATTGACTCTCAACTTATTTGATTCTTTGACAAATATAAAATTTTGAATTTTAAAAATTAGATTATGAATTAAGTTTCTGTCTAAAGATTTATTTAAGTTATATAAATTTAAAAGTTAAAGACAAATCCAAGATTTATAAGTAAATTATAATAACTTTAACCTACAATATTTAAAGTTCAACATTTATTCTAAATTAATTTAGTAATCATATAATATTTTGTTATTTACTTTTTATAAAAGCTATATTTTTTATTTAATTTCAATTTTGTTATCAATTATAATTAGTACTTACATATATTATTGTAATAGAATATGCTTTCATTTGAATAAAATATATTATTTACATTTTATATAATAATTAAAAATTAATACTTTTATGAATTAAGCTTAAGTTTAAAATTGTTTTTATGAATCTAACTTCCAATAATATCTCTCAAAGGATAATTTAAAAATTAAAATGATCAGATTGAAAATAATTTACATAATAAAAGCATTACTATTCAATCAAAATTAATACATTTGGGTTCCAATAATATTTCTGACTTTTCCTACCCACTCACTCATTGAAACAGCTACGACAATAAGCCAGACGAGACGACTAGACAATCAAATTTCATAATTTTACAGGAAGTGCGTAGCTTGAATGTTGTTATTCTTGCCGCCCACAAAATTTATTTACACCCTAAATCAATGAACTCTTTATCTCCTTTCTCCGTCATTTTGTTGTTATCTAGGATTTGAATACAAAGAAGATGATCAGAGGAGAGCATGAATTTGAAGGTCTCTACTATTTTGACATTTGGCCACCGCCTGCTCAGCTGTTGCCTCATCCAAACAAAAATTAAAAAACAAACTGATTCCTGATTTGAATTCAAATCTCTATCTATCAAAGGATCATGCACCTTCTTGAAAGTGTTTGGCCTTTATTTTGGCGTCTAGTAAACCAATAAAAACATGCTTCTTCAGAAGTAAAAGTCATGTAGAACTCGTTTTGGGGTTACTTAATACTCTGATATTCCAGGTAATTATGAACATCGTAAAGGGGTTAAGGGGTTGCTCAAAGCCTTCTGCTTGTTCCTTTCTTGGTTGAGACTACAGAGTGCTAAACTAATTGAATGTTAACAGCATTTGGTACCTAGTTTTGGCAATTTGAGAATTCCTCGGTTGTTTTTCCTTAAGGGGACATCTCAACTGAAAAAGGGGCATTCCTGCAGGGATTGAGTTCCTTCATATTGACTCAATTCAGCTGCTCAGCCGTTCTTGTCTCCTCTGGCTCATTAAATCCCAACACCGCTTGTTCCTTCGCTATGGCTTGTTCATTTGGTTCTCCCGCACATCTTTCGGTTTCCCAGAATCAGAATGTTCCATAAGTTCATTGCAGCCTCCTGTTTCAAACTTTTTCTTTGTACATTTCCAAGCTTTGGCCAGTTATAGTTTAAAGGCCTCCATTGATAGCTTAATGTAGCCTCAACATCTATCAACTTCCTACCTTCACCAAGCTTCATAATTTTCAGATTCCCAGGCATCTTCTTGTCCATTCTAATCCCTATACAAATTCAAGTATACTCAATTCTTGCTAAATAGTTAAACCCCTCTTTTAACCAATACTCAAGAAAGACATTGTTAAAATTGATCCATGTTAAAACATTTTTCATCCTATTTCTAACCATTCCCATGTCAGGCCCCCACTTCTACAGCACTAAAGGCTTACAATTCATATACAAGAACCAACTTCAAAGATTTTAAAATAAAAACATCCTCCTCGTTTATCAAGCAAATCTCAAGGCCCATCTTTTTTCATGTTGAGGTCTCCCACAAATGAACCTGAGAGAAAAAAGGCCTTTTATCCACAAAGAAACTCACTAAAGAGATTGGTCATTTAGTAGCCCCAGCTTAAAAGTACTTCCATTGGAGGAAATTAAACTAGGACAGATGAGGGAAGGACGTATCTTAATTTGTGAAAAGTAAATGAATCTCCAATAACTAATAACTTGACGCCAAATCAATTTGTTGACAACAACTAAAGAAGAGTTTCCAACCTAAGTAATAAAAAAAGGGTTAACCACAATTGGTTCTCATAGCATACTAGTGAGCAAACTAGTTAAGGAGAGAGAAGAGGAAATCATCTTGACATGAGCTTTAGGAGAAGGAAGAAGGCCAAGTTGAGACGAAGGAGAAGGCAAAGGAGACTAAGGTAGAGGAGGAAAGGTTACCAATTGATAAGAATTGAGTTCCTAGAGTAGAGTTCAGCAGACCTTGCAGTTGAGGAAGGCCAAACCTACTACAGGATTGGAGGAAGATGTTGGCAAACTAGGAGCAACCATGGTCTCCTTTCTCCAAGTAGAAGGAAATCAAAAATTGGTTCATAAATCTGAAAGATCCCGCCTATTACCATTAGCCAAAAATGGAATGTCAAAGAAAGATTTGATTAAGAGAAAAAAAACTAAGGAAAAAAGAAAAGGTGACCTGAGGATAGAGAGAGAGAGATGATTTTCTCGCACTCCAAAAACAACTTAAGAGGTCACAAATCACATAAATGTAATGAAGTAAAACTTATTAAATTAAGATAAAAACATATTTGCGATAATGAGAGTAATTATCTGTATCAGCTCAAATTTGGTTGACTGATTTTTTCAGTTGATTGTAATTGAGGTCTTTGCCCATATGGCTTAATGGATGTCTGATATGTTTACTATAAAAGAAAAACTTTTGAATAAACGTTTTCACATATACTATAATGAATCTAATCCCAAATCTCCTTCCCCACAAAAATGAGGAGAACAGAGAAAACACCCAATAAAGGCACACAGGCGTCTTGCTTTTATACGATGAAAAGTAACATTATCTTTGGTCATGTAGAAAATAGTATTGAGGATAACAACTTAAGTTGGGAGGGGAAGTTTGACAGTAAAAATGATGGATGTCCAGAGGTATGCTAATTTGACTCTCATTCAATTAGGGAACTGGTCAAGTTATTCATTTTTGTTCCCACCATCATATAACATACTACATGCCATAATCCAATTCCTGTACAAGCATCCTCTCAACAATAACCCAATACACACCACCCTGCTGAATCACACGGTTATTAATTCTTACGCAATAAGACCATGTAGAAAATTCATACATGGAAGAAGTGAGTAGTCATAAATTTAACTACGTAGAAAGACAAAATCAAAGTGAAAATCAAGAGAGTGTGAAAATTGATCCATGTTAGGACACTTTCATCCTATTTCTAACTATTCCCATGTCAGGCCTCCCTCTCTAGAGCATTAAAGGCTTGTCGTTGACATACAAGAACCAACTTCAAAGAGTTTGGCTACACTTCACAATTGAATTTTAAAATAAAAACATCAATGGACTCTCGAGCCCCATCTTTTTTCATGTTGAGGTCTCCCACAAATGAACTTGAGAGAAAACAGGCCTTTTATCCACAAAGAAACTCACTAAAGAGATTGGTCATTTTGTAGCTCCAGCTTAAAAGTACTTCCATTGGAGGAATTTAAACTAGGACAGATGAGGAAAGGATGTATCTTAATTTGTGAAAAGTAAATGAATCTCCAATAACTTGACACCAAATCAATTTGTTGACAACAACTAAAGAAGAGTTTCCAACCTAAGTATTAAAAAAAGGGTTAACCACAATTAGTTCTCATAGCATATTAGTGAGCAAACTAGTTAAGGAGAGAGGAGGAAATCATCTTGACGTGAGCTTTAAGAGAAGGAAGAAGGGCCATGTTGAGAGCAAGAAGGCACAAGAAACTAAGGTAGAGGAGGAAAGGTTACCAACTGATAAGAATTGAATTCCTAGAGTAGAGTTCAGCAAAACTTGCACTTGAGGAAGGCCAAACCTACTGCAGGATTGGAGAAAGATGTTGGAAAACTAGGAGCAACCATGGTCTCCTTTCTCAAAGTAGAAGGAAATCAAAATTGGTTGATAAATAAGAAAGATCCTGCCTATTACCATTAGCCAAAAATGGAACGCCGAACAAAAGATTTGACTAAGAGAAAAAGAAAAGTAAAGGTAACCGGAGGAGAGAGAGAGAGAGAGAGAGATGATTTTCTCGGTCTCCAAAAACAACTTCAGAGGTCACAAATCAGATAAATTTAATTAATGTAAGATAAAACATATTTGCAATAATGAGAGTAATTATCTGTATCACCTCAAATTTGGTTGACTGATTTCTTTAGTTGACTCGTAATTGAGGTCGTTGCCCATATGGCTTAACGGATGTCTGATATGTTTATTAAAAAAGAAAAACTTTTGAATAAACGTTTTCACATACACTATATTCAATCTAAAGCTAAATCCCCTTCCCCACTAAAATGAGGAGAACAGAGAAAACACCCAATAAAGGCACACAGGCGTCTTGCTTTTATATGATGAAAAGAAACATTCTCTTTGGCCATGTAGGAAATAGCATTGAGGATGACAACTTAAGTTGGGAGAGGAAGTTTGACAGTAAAAATGACCGATGTCCAGAAGTATGCTAACACACAAGTTCATGGGACACATTATCTTCTCATGACAATCCCAAAATTAGGCAAACCTAACAAATTCATTAGTAGAAAACAGTCCAACCAGCGGGTGAACAGAACAAGTTAAAAGAAGACTGACAACAGTAAAGTTGACTCCAAACAGTACAACATTTTAACATTACCAATGAAGTCTAACGCTCGCGACCTCACGGGCTTCCTGAGTACCTTTTGTCCTTCAGCAATTCCCCAGTTATTTTGGGTGGGTTAAGGCCTTCTCGTACAGCTTTTTCATAACGCTCCTTCCGAGTCATCCCATTTTTAGGTCCGCATCTCATGACTCGGAAGGAGCGTTATGAAAAAGCTGTACGAGAAGGCCTCCTCAATATTTTCTCATTTATGTCATAATCACCTGCCAGCAACCAAGATATAGATATAAGAAACAATTGGTCCAATTAGCAAAAGGAGAGGGCATAGAGCAACTACCAACAACAAAATTTGTTAATCACTATATATGAGACAGTTTCTCTAGGGTTTTCAAATTTCCCTCGAAGACACATAACAGGAAGAGAAAAAAGAGGTTAAAAGAAGAGAGAAACAGAGATGATAGAGAGTAACCGTCCATGTTGCTGAATGATGACAGGATGCTGCAAGTCGAGGGCTCGCTGTCCCTCTCTACTGGTTGAATTTCAAATGTTGGGAATGGCTTGGACTAGGGTTTATGAAGATAAGGTAGATGTTTGGGCTTTGATGTATGCAAAGCCCAGTTTAGTTGTATACTCAAAGTCCAGTTAAGCGATTCTGCCTCTTGGACTGTTTTCTTCTTCGTTTTCCCGGCGCGAGAGTATTTTTGTGGTTTCGAAATGGACGTACCAATACCATTGATTGGGAGACTTTAATATATACTATGAATTAAATAATTAAATTTTATATATTGAATCTTAAGACATTGGAGCCAAGTTATAGCCGAGCAACTCAAATATGCATGTTACTAAAAATTGTGTGATATTGGCCGTTTATTTACTAAAACGGGAATTATTTAGTAATTGCATTTTAAGGATGGCTCGTGCCATTTGTTTTATTTTTCTATATTGGTACACTTTATAAATATGTATGAAATAAATAATTGCGTAACTACAAATTATTTGAAGAATTAATAATTTAAAAAAAAGTAGCCATTTTGATTTAAATAATATTTGTGAACTTATGCCACCAATCTCAATGCTAAGTTGCAAGCTATCCCACATGGGTTAAATTTGACTTGAGATCATGGACATCAAAAAGTGCTAGTGGAATCTGACTCACAGGAAGTAGTCAATTTGATAAATAAATCATGCCTCTATACTCATCTATATTTTAGTATTGCTGGAGACATTCGTAGATTACTTGCTCGTGACTGGTTTTGTTCTCTCTCATATCCTTCGCGAAGGTAGCCAATGTGTAGATTTATTAGCTAAGTTAGGATCGTCGAGTGCTCAAAATCTAGTACTATAGGATAGTCCGATTCCAAGAATGTGTTTGTTGCTTCAGAATGATGAGAGGTCAATTGCCTTCTTAAGGCGTTAGTTTGTTTCGTTGTGTCTTGTCCATTTCACCCAAAAAAAAAAAATAGTAAATTTGAAAAATGTCATATGGTTTAAACTTTACAATAAGAGAATTATATGTAATTTTATGATTGATATAAAATATCATTTTATTACTTATATTTACAAAGAATCATAATTATATTTTTATTTAGAAACATTGATTTTATAGGCAACTTGATTAGATTTAGTAAATTTTAACATCTTTGCTTTGTATTAGATTTTGACAATCATGAGACACTACCTAAAATAAAATTTTGATTTTTATTGTTATTGTTATCGTAATTTTAATTTTATGTGAAACTAAATTTAGTTCAAATTATTATATTAGATTTATTTTTTCTTTATATAATAATAGACATTGATGTATTTTATTTCAATAAAATATTTTATTTTTATTTATTCTTATAATTTTTACTTTTTATTTATTATATACCGATTTTATTACGTTTAATACCGGTTGAACCTTTAAACCTTAAATTTTTCTTTTGACCTGTATAATGTCCAGTTCGATTTTTAAAACATTGGTTTAACCATAGTTGCTAATGATGGTTGAATTTGTCTCAGTCCCTCTTTTGCTGTTGCACAACTGTTGATATTTGAAGTTTGATTTTTTGCACTATTATTCTTCTTTTAATTCTCGTTAACGTCTTTCTTATATCAGTTGTATCATGAGTGACTTCAAAATTGATAAAGATGAAAGGTAGCCACCATTATCATTCAACAAGTTATAAATCAAAAATTAAATAGAACGAATTATGATACTTAAAAGAAGGCAATCATTATATATCTCAAGGGCCTATGCAGGTATGAGCATCTCACGGATCCAACTCCTAATATTAAGTCACTTGGGTATAAGATATGTGAACAACATTACAACTAAATAATAACAAGTCTTTGTAATACTACGGAGCTAAATATTACTAACATATGTCAACATGTAAACTCCGCAAAGGAGCTATGAGAGTATATGATGTTAGGAGTCATGGATCCATGTATCACATAAATCACAAAGCAGTGGAAGTGTCCGAATCAAAATTTCAACCCCACGACACCCTCAGAAAATTCAGAATCTATGTGCATGTATAAACAGATTATAAGAACATGAAATTACAGCATATGTACCTTACAAATACTCTTCCTTTTTTGAATTTTCTCCTTGTTTAGGTTGTAGCAAACACCAAACACCTTCCTTAGCCTCTAGAAAGCACTCAAAGATGAAGAAAAATCACTGTGTAAGGGTGATTAGAGCATCAAACAAGATGAGTTAAGTAGATGCTATAGTGAGAGTTAGATTAAAACCAAGTTTCATACAATTAATCTCATGCAACAATTGCTATTGCATGAACAAATCTCAAAACCACTCCTCTCAATTTCCGGAACCCTTCTGGACCTTAGACTCTCTATAGAGTGTGCTTTTTAGGCTAAAACTTTTGTGTGTACATAAGTGAAGAACTCACTTATGTACCACCTATCATTAAGTCGATCATGATTGTGGCCCGATAAGCCCACATACAGAAAATCGAATAAGTTGGATATCATTGGTTATTCCGATTCTGATTTTGTTGGATGCCAAGATAGTAGGAGATCCGCTTCAGGTTATATCTACCTGCTTGTTGGAGGAGCTATTTCTTGGAAGAGTGCTAAGCAGACATTTATAGCTTCTTCCACCATGGCATCGAAGTTTATAGCGTGTTATGAGGCATCCAACCATGAGATATGGTTGCGAAACTTTGTCATGGGGCTACGCATTATGGACTCTATTGAAAGACCACTTAAGTTATTTTGTGACAATAACTCGGCAATGCTATATTCCAATAACAATAGGAGCTCAACAAAGTTGAAGCATATCGACATTAAGTTCCTAATTGTTAAAGAGAGAGTTCGGAGTGGACAGTTGTCTATACAGCACATTGGATCAAACTCCATGATTAAGGATCCGCTTACTAAAGGAGTGCCACCCAAGGTCTTTCATGATCACACTGCTTGTATGGTTATTGCATCTTTTTAGGATATATAGTTTCAGTAGGAGTTTGTATTATAAATACTTTTTAGAGTAGACATTTTTCATTGTCATTTTGGATATAGTTTTTGGTTAATTTGTTCGAGGTTATTTTCAGCTTTAAGATATATGGTTTATTTTGTCTTAAGATTGGTTTCACTAAAGCATAGGGTTGGACCAGTTGGAAATAAGCATACTAAGATCACGCTGCTTATAATTTTCATTCTACACATCCATGCTTGATCCATGTCATTTGGTTATATTAGCATATGTAACCATTGATAGGTCTAGTTACGTTAAATGTAGGGAAAGTCGCTTTGATCCTATGTTGGTATGATTGATGGACCGGATTGTTTGAGGTTGCATACAATAATGATAACAAAATTCAGAGTACTTATAAGGTTAATATTTTTTTAATAAAATCAACATTAGCGCAAAAAACAGACAAAGGCAGGGAAAGCAAAGAAAACTAACCCAAGCCAACAGGTTTATCCTGTACACCCGGAACCTAATAGCCTTTCCCCATCAACAATAACAGAAGCCGAACAATCTGAATTTAAAATGGAGACTAAACAAGAAGGACGATTAGTCCAGTGATATGAGTTTGCATGTAATAAGGCTACCCTGGCTAAAGCATGAGCCGCCTTATTAGCAATCCTACGCCTCCATTGAAAGGACAAGTGAAGAAAATGTCGCTTGAATGATAAACAATCAAAGGCCAAAATTTTAATCTCAGACCGATTTGGCGAAGGAGCTAAAATTGATTGGACAGCTGTCAAATAATCCGACTCCACAATGACCTTGGCAAGTTGTTGGTCTTTTAGCCAAGAAAGACCTTCCCTTATAGACATAATTTCGGCAAGAACTGGGTCAAAAAGGGCAGGAAAAAACCTAAAATAGGAGTCACAAACCTACCTCGTGCGTCCCTAAGAACCGCAGCAAAGTCTTCCGTCTGAACATTCTCTGGAGAAACAATGAACTCGATGTCTTCTTTCTCCCGAATAAAGAGCCTTTGCAACCCTGAATCCATGAAGCTAAAATGAAAATCTAAGAGAGACCAACGTAAAAATAATACCTAGACCCCACCTTGCACATGAACGGTAAGACCAACACTTGGACTCATAGAGAGAGAGAGAGAGAGGCAAGACCTAATACTTATAAGGTTAATATACAATTTTAAGGTAACAAATATAGCTCAAGTGAGAGATTGTAAGGATTTTTAATCAAACATGTGGGCTTATATATCTATAATTGTGTATAAAGGCTATTGTATAAAGTTAAGCCCAATTAATTAAAGTGGTGGTATGATATTTTGGGCTTTATGCATATATTTTAAGCATGATACTTATCCCAACCTAAATACGTTAACTTATTGGGAAGATAATTAAGACCTTGAGAGAGATGTAGATTACTTATTTCTTCATAACTTCCAAAAAATTGAGAAACTTAAGATTAGGCATCTTCATGAATACTTTCGGATCTAAATCTATCTCCTTTATCTTATTTATGTCAAGATTTATGCTTTCCACTGCTTCAGCTTCCTAACAAACAATAACCAAATGTCTACATAAGTTAACGTTACAATAAATAACATATTTTTAAAAAATCAAATAGTATAAGAGATTACCTTATTTCCAGCAAATACTTCATAAACATCTTCAGGATCCCATAATATGCTACTTCGAATACTTAGCTTCTTGACAAACGATTTCTTTTCCCATTTCTTGTAAGAAATCATGCATTTTCAACATGTTTTGATTGAAAATAGTCAAAAGACACTTGTCTATGATAACACGTATTATAATATCGATATTAAATCTACTGCTTCTATATATCTGAATCATGATGTTTGTGTGAACTCCTTTGAAAAAGCATGCAATGTCAAGAAAGACATCTTTCTCCACCCTATTTAACCCATTGTAACTAA
>JAOQMR010005148.1:0-10921 GCA_027563865.1 Erythroxylum pelleterianum | reverse complement strand
AAATTAAACCTCAAAATAATTTAAACATGCTTCAAAATAATTTAATCATGCTGATTACAAATCGGGGCCCAACATTTAATGCATACAATAGTTTATGCAAGGATATATTAAGCTAGTATTACACGTGAAGTTAGGAAGTACATATCAAAACTTGGAAAAAAACATTGGAAAGTAACCAAGAAAAAAATTAGATATGGAGGATTATATTATAGTATGACATTGTGTTTTAATAATTAATATGATGATAATTGAGTTATGAATATGTAAATTCATATTATGAATGAGATTTTGATTATATGAGGTCTATTATAAGGTGCGTCTTCACTCTTATAAGAGGTCCTATTAGGTAGAAATAAATATTATAGTTTATAATTATATTATTTATTATTGAAGTAGAGTATATGGTCAGGAGTACTACCACTAAGGAAGCATTATGGCTTATAGTGCTAGTGAAAGAGGTTGGAATCAATCAAGACAAAATTCAAATACTTTTTTATAGTCAAAGTGTCATTTATTTCGTAAAGAATCAAGTATCATATATGGACTAAGCATATAGATCAAAGAGTTAATTGTATATGGAAAATCTTATTAGAAAAGTTTCACATTTCATACAATATAATTGATATATTGAAAGATCTAGTTACCATGAAGAAGTTCAAGCATTGTTTAAACTTAATTAATGTCATAAGGTACTAGAAATTGTATAGCTTAACATATAAATAATATATTGTTCAAGGTAGAGATTGTTATGCTTGGCTCATATGTAAAAGTTTGCAATCTTTCAGTTTTGAGATGGAAACGATTGTTTCTTAAATTGTTTTAATGTGGAAAAAGGAATGGATATGGCTTGTTCCTTTCTGGAAATCAATAGTAAAGGTATAGGTGTGTTGGTATGGCAAAGGTATTTTAGAAAAAGACATGGTTTGAAATATGTTCATGTCATAAATGATCTCTTAAGTATAAAGAAGGTAGTAAGATTTAGGACTTATGATATGGTCGTATATTAAATTATATTTGACTATATAGATCAGTAGGAGGAGCTAATGACAAAAAATACATGTGTGTTAGAGAGCATATCATGTTCTAAAGGTAGAGAGATTGTTAACCTAGAACTTAGAAGTATCCCAAACTGTAGCAACAATAATTAGCCTTAGATGAAAACATATTTTTAGTAAATTTTAAACTCCAGAATAATTGTAAGACTCACTAAAGTCATAGTTAAATTTCGTTGGACTTGAAAAGAGACTATTTGAGTACAATATTACCAATAAAAATTTGTGTGCGTGTGTGTGTGCGTGTGTGTGTGTCTATATATATATATATATATATATATATATATATATATATACATATGTATACACATTACTAATCTAATTTGTTGTAACCATTATAATATTTCCTCGACAATGAATTAGTTGTAGACTTTCAAAGATGTAGTACACCTAAATTAGTTGAACCTCAATAAAATTTTCTTGTATTTTTTAGTTTTTTTCAATATTCTTTATTCTTTTATTTTATCAACAATTTTGAATGACGTAAACAATGTATAATAAGTAATTAAGCCATACACTTAAACACATGGTTGAATATTTGAAAACAATTCTCTTTTACTAATTATTCACCTAAGGTCAGGATAAATTAATATCTATTTTAATTAGCAACTTTAAAGTGAAATAGCTAAATTGGATCTCATTTAAATGTTAGAATTGTTTTTAAATTTTTTATTTTGAATAACTAAAATATGTTAAATAAATTTTATTATAATAGAGTAATTAAGTTCATCACTAATGTAATCAAAAGAAACAATATCTCTTTAATTTTAACGTTTTTTAATCAATTTGTAGTTTTATATGAGATTTTGATATGCATATATATAATTTTTAATGCAACTAATTCTAAGTTTGTCCACGTACTAATTAATTAGTGGTTTTTTTAATGAGTTCTCATATCCCTATTAAGGTTTTCCTTCTTTATGTTTTATTTTTTAGTTTTAAAAATCTAGATTATATTGAATTTATTATATGCAACAAAATATCATATACACAGATATTGCACCATTTCCGAATTTATTGCTTAATATAATTTAGTTGTTCTATAAACAATTCTAAACTCTGGTTCAAGGTCTCATAAGTGTTGTAGTATAAAAAATATCTTGTTAGATAGTATCATCCTTTTAAAATGCACCAACATCAGAATGGTGACATTAAGATATGGTGGTTTCTATTACATTTGCTCAAAGGCAATTGCTGGTAAGATAAAGTTAGCTACAAAGTCACTAGATTATATATAAGATTAATCTTGTCTCTTTCCAGTGGTGACTAAGATACACAAATAAGGAGGAGATAAGGTTTCTCCTCATATAGGATATCTTTCTATAACTTCAATGTAATTAATTGCAGAGTTGATGAAGAAAGTTGAAGATTACTTGTGTTGAGACCAAGCCTTAATTAGCCACTCATTAATTAGTTGCATAAATAGAGGCATAGACCAATTATACTGTCATGAAGATTATGGTTAGTATATACACATTTCCAAAGTTATTTGTATAAAGAATATGCCCTTATTTTTGTGTAACAGAATATTCAATATCAATTCATATTGTAATATTGGGTGAATTACAAGATACCAATACCTTCATACATGATTTGATGTTGATCATCAATTCATTTACAGTCATAATTTTAGGTATCCATTTACATGTCCTTAAAAAAGTAAATTGGAATATGTGAAATTTGATGGTCAGTTTCCTTGATAATTGTCACAGAATTAGACTTCTTACCATTGAACTAACTTAAGTGTTATTTTACTACAATGAGTTAGCCTTACTCGAAAATGCTAGATATAAGACTTGAGCAATGAGAAAATAACTCAAGAGACTAAAGGACAGCTTAGAGGATGCTTGTAAAGAAAGCTTATTCTTGACTGTTGGATGTATGTTGTAAGATGTATGATGCTTACAAATGAAGCCTCTAAGGCTATTTATAGTCTTCCTTCCCCTAAATAGATGGCTATGATCTTTTGATTTAATGGACTACTTTTATTCTTTAGAATATTCTATATTATTCTAGTATATCAGGTAGATCACGTACTTATTTTATAAATTTATACATTGTGTTATAATGTTCCATAAGCTTCCACAAGATTTTATCATGTTCTAGAAGCTTCCAAGGTCTTCCATAAAATTGCATAAGATTTAGAAGTTTTTAGATTCTTCTTTCCTCGTTTATAAATTTGAGAAGAATTTTGTAAGAATCTTAGGCTAAACCCCTTCATGTGTGTTTTGAAACATATTGAACATGACATTCTCCCCTACTCAATTTGGCATTGTCCACAATGCGTCTTCCTTATAACTATTTGATCTTGTCTTTTTGGTTTCATAATGTGAGCTCAGATTCCCAGATTGCTTCACCATTATGTAATCCTTTCCATTTAACAAAATACTCAATATAAATTTAATATGTACTTCTCTTAAGTATAACATGATGCTCCAATATCTCTTCAACTTCTTTTTCTGGCATCGTAGTGATGGTAGTAGGGGATCTCTTTGATTCACTCCTGTTGGTCTCATTTTTATCTTCATTGTAAGATTTAAAAGGGCTTACATGAAATGCGGTGTGCATCTTTAAATGAGAAGCCAATGTTAAATGGTAGGTTAGTTTACCAATTTGCTATTCCATAGGAAAAGGTCCCTTGTAGTGCCTTGCTGGCCCTTTTTGTACCTTAATGAATCTTTAACTTTGATGGGGGAGAAGTTTCATCGAAACTAGTTCTCCTTTATTAAACTTTATATGCCTCCAGTTAACATCAGTCTGCTTTATTTTCTTCAGGACCTTTGCTAAATGTGTTCATGCCATATCAGTTTTCTTACGCCAACTTTTAGAAAACTTGAAAGTGGCAAGGCTTGGACCTTTATATGTGACAGTAAGAGTGTATGGGTCATTGGGTATTGGCTAGTTACAATTTCAAATAGGCTAGTACCTATCAACTTTCTCTTTTGCAAATTGTATGAAAATTGAGCAACATTTAGCAACTTTGCCCAATCACTTTGATTAGCGCTCATATAGTGCCTCAAGTACAACTCCAACAGTGCATTTACTCACTTTATTTTTCAAATTGCTTGGGGGTTAAAACTAGTGAAAAATTTGAGTTCGAACTCCATTAGCTAGAATAACTCCATCAAAAATCTCATTATAAAGTGAGTATCTCGATCACTCATAATTTTCTTTAGAATAACCTAGTATTGTACCATATGCTTGGACAATAAAGTCGCATGTTCGACTATGAATTTCACTAGTATAGGGATGAAAACATTGTATTTGCTAAACTAGTCTACCACTTCCATGATGTTACCGCATTCTTTAGACTTTGGTAGGTGAATCTATTAAGTGACTCTCCCATAGCTTCTAGAATAGGTAATCGCTCTAGTAAACCATTTGATAGGCATTAATCAGTCTTGTCTTCTATAAAAGATATATCCTTACCTAAAGCTTAATTTCGTTGCGCATTTATGGCCAATAATGTATGTGCTTCATAAGATCCAATGTTCAACTTTTTTGCAGCCCTTTCCACTTAGGCATATAAATCCTATCACCTTTGGTGATAAGCATGCCATCTCGAAGCTAAAAGTTCTATGTCTCCCCACATGTAGCCAGCTCTACTAAGCTCCTAGCTTACAAATCTTGCTCAAGTCCCTGCTTTATCTGGTTAATTAGAGACAAACTTGGACTTATTATGGTGCCAAGATCCCCTTTCGTACTAGGGGCGTCGATAACTAAGTTGAACTTTTTGGATTTATACTTTATTTCAAATTTGAGCTCTACTAGGAATGCTTACCATTTAACTTGTTATGGTGGTCAACTTCTTCTATGTAAGGAAATAGCTAGCGGCAACATTATCCATCTTCACAACGAACTTTGTTCTTGACAAGTAATGTCTCCAATTTTTTAAATAATGCATAACTGCAATCATCTCCTTCTTTTGGACAATGTAGTAATATTCAACATCATTTTTCTTATGACTCCCGTAAGTAATTGGATGTCCATCTCGTATCAAAACACTACCAAGTGTTAAATTAAAGGAACCAATATGTACCTCATGTAGCTTAATGAAGTTGTTAAGGCAACATAAGTTCTCTCACCTTGTTCTTTAAAGCCTTAAATGCCTTTGCGTGCCTTGCATCCTAATTACAATCTCTATTCTTTTTTTAATAGATCGGTAAGCAGGAATAACCTTTGATAAATTTATCATAGTAGTCGGTGAAACCAAGGAAGGAGCACAATTTTGATACGTTCTTCAATGGTTCCTAATGGTATATAGCTTGCACCTTAGACTTGTCCATTTGCAACTTGCCCCCTCAGATAATGTGCCCTATAAACATGACTTCGTGTTGTGCAAAAGCACATTTCTCCTTGTTCATATACATCTCATTTTTCCTTAAAACTTGGAAAACTTATTGTAAGTGCATAACATGCTCTTTTAATGTTTTCCTATACACCATAATATCATACAAGTACACTACAACAAATTTATCTAAAAATTGTTGTAACACTTGATTAATAAGGATACAAAAAGTGGCAAGTGCATTAGTAAGTCCAAAAGGCGTTACTAAATAATTGAATGAACTATACTCATAACACAAGTAGTCTTTCTTACATCTCCCTTTGCGATCCTCACTTGATAGTACTCCGATCTTAAATCAAGATTAGTAAACCATCTCGCTTCACTAAGTTGATCGAATAACTTGGAAGTCAATAGGATCGGATACTTATGCATCATAGTGACCTTATTAAGTGCTCAATAATTGATACATAACAAAAGAGAACCATCATACTTCTTTTGGAAAAGCACAGGTGTACCATATGGAGATTTTAAATGTTTGATATAGCTTGTATCCAATAAGTCCTTAGGTTGCCTTCCTAACTCTTTAAGGTTGGAAGGAGCCATATGGTAAGGTATTGCAGTAGTTAAGGCTCCAATTTTTGTGGGAGATTCTTTGGTTATTTTGGGGGCATCACATCCTTGAACGCCTGAAAGATGTTAGAGATTCCTTAGGTAACTCCACTAGTGAAGATTCCACTCCATTTAACGTCACAAAATATATGGGTTGTTTCTTCGTTGCACCTTTAGAGAATCGCATGGCAGATAGGTCCTTGACAAAAGAAATAGGCCCGACCTTAATGCAGTCCATAACTTCTTTTCCAAAAACTATAAGATAATCGTTTGTATGAACTACAGAGAAATCTACTATACCACACCATTCTCTAAGACATACTTTGACATTACTAGCAACTCCAAAAGCAGCTTTTGACTATAAGTTTATGGCTTTGAGCCACTCTTGCTCCTTGCTATAATTTATGCTCAACTGATTGGCTTCTTCTACTTGTATGAAGTTGTTGGAAGCTCTAGTAACTACTAATGCTTTCATTATTTGGCCTCCAACCTTCACTGCATCATATAAAGATCCCTTTTTCTAGATTTTAGGCACTTTAACCTTTACTTGAATGGAAGTAAGGATATTTAAAGAATCCATCTTTGCCTCCTCTCTTTGTTTCTCTTACACCTTCCTTTTTTCCACTAAAGCGATGAGTTTTGCTCTACTCTAGAAATCTCTTGCCTTATGTCATCCCTCACAAAAGGAACACTTAAGAATAGACTTGCTTTTATCACCTTTGGATTTCTTAAATTTGGACTTGCTTGATTTATTGAGACTTCCTTTATTTTGGTGGCTATCTCCCCCACTCTTCCCTTTGTTACTTTTGTCCTTGTGGGATTTAGGCTTCTGAAATATCTTAAAGTTAATTAAGGATTTGAAAATGGTGATAGTAATAGCAAGATCTTAGGTACAATGTACTTGAATCTCTATATTCACAAATTTTTTAAACATCATTGAAAGCAAAGAAAGCTTATTTATCTAGATAGTGGGGAAGTTAGAAAAGTACTTTAAAAAACTCTTTTATATACTCTTGGATGTTACCTTTTTTTAGAGACACCTTAGCTTAGCTCTTGCCTCTTTTTCAGCATTCTTTGGATAGAGGTGGTGTATGAGTCCTTTCTTAAACTTACTCCACATCTCAATGGTTTAAACACCCCTTTCAATATTCCTCCACTATATCAATGTAGCATCTTCATGGTAATGAGTCGCATTACTAATCTCCTTGGCATCATTCTCTATGTCAAGAACTTTGAAATATTGCTCCAAGCTCCCTAGAAATTGTCCATCTCCTTTACATTCCTCAACCTATGGTACGTCTTTGGTTTGAGAATGTTTACCATTGAAGGAGTAAACACCATTGTAGCCATAACATTGCTTCCCCCTTAAGCAATGGGATTTTACAAAGGACCAACTCCTCTTTTGTCTCTTCGGGCTCTATAACAACCTTTGTGAGATCCTTTTTAAGGTATGGAATCCTGGGTTGTAGAGCCTCTTCTAAGGTCTTCACATCAATATAAATTTAGACATGAAAACTGATACGTGCTTAATTGATTGTATATTTAATCAGTAACACTTAGTGATTAATGATATGAAAATGGTCAAGATACTCACTTTATTTCATCTATGGTTTTAGGCATAACTCAGAAGCTAAGGAGCTAAATTGAGTTAAAAGCACTATCTTTGAGTCATTTTCTAAAGATTCCCACTCAATTTTCTTCATTGAGTAAGAATAAGAAAATTAAAAGTAAGAAGAAAGCAAGAAAATGAAAATAACATGAAGAAAATGTTGTAAACATGGCTTACGACCATCCAGAAAATTACACAACCACGCAATGTGAGACATCATTTATGGTGGTGAATATTTTAACCCAGCTGTCCCATTTATACCATCTATCCTATACATTTAAGACCTAGCTATTGGATGTAAAATAAGGGGGAGGGTGTGTGTGATAGGAAAAAGGTTGTTGCACTTGGAGAATAAAACAAAGAGTGGACAACTGGAGAATAAAAATGTGGGATGGTTGTAATAACAAATGCATCATGTTACACCTTTCCATTCATCTCATTGAAAACCTAACTGCCTCTTTTTTTTAAAAAATTTCAATGTAGCTCATTGAAAACCTAACTGCCTCTTTTTTTTATTTCAATGTAGCTTTTGAATATAATAGAGGTAAGTGCCAGCTACAAGGGGGAAGAACTGAGAGTGAAAAGTGTGTGGCAGCTGGTCAAGAAAAGCAAGACAACAACTCCTTCATTTGGGCCTTTCTGATTTCCAAGTATATGAGGGCTGGAGAAAAACTAAACAACAATTGCTTCTTGGTTATTTCTCTTTAGTTTTCCATAGAAACAAATGTGTTCTTAGTTGACACATGGATACCCTTGGAAAAGATGAAGGTTAGACGTCTTGACGTTGGTTCAATGGTGATATCAACCCTAATTCAGGCCAAGCTACCTCAACTTGTTAATTTCGATCCTATTTTCATATTGTTATTGTTGTTTGTGTTGATTGAATTGGGTTTTATGTATGTGATTTTAATATATTGTTTAGATTATTATATTTTTAACCTACTATTATAATGTTGAATGTAATTTGTAATAGTTACATTTGATGTTTATTAGTAGCATCTAATGACCTTGAATCATTAGGAATAATATAACTTAGATAGCTTAAACTTGTGAGATTATAGCCTATATTGATCATTGTCCACTTTATAAAGCAACTGCTAAATTGAATATTGAGATTGTATCCTAGGTTATTCTATGGCTAGGTTTAATTAATGATTGTATCTTAATCATACACATCCTAAGGGAAAACTGGGATTAACAGAGCGTATTGTTAGTCTTAGATCAATAGTTCAAAGAGAGGTGTGAAGACGTTAAGATGATGGGATATGTGATGATGGCTAAGGTTTTACAATTTATAAGACCTCAAAATACTACAATCGCACAAGCCATGGTTATAGTATGTGCGATGTCGATCCCTCAAGCAGTGGTGAACTAATTCAATTCTAAGTTATCTAAGGCCCTAAGAATTATAAAAATGAAAATAAAAAGTAGATAGAAAAGTAAACAAGTGAAGACAATTGGAAAAATTAATTTGTAGGTTAACACGAAAAGAAATTAAATTGAGTTATACCAAATTCACAATGAGAAATCACACAAGAAGAAGTTCCAAATTATGAGAAAAGGGGTATTTTTACTATCACTAATGCTAACCTAGTCATTTATGTATTAATAAGGTGTCAGTTCTAGACTATTGAAGGGAGGATTACTCTCCCTGAAGTTATAACCACAAACACTAATTAATAATCCCTAATTATGTTAAATACCAAACATGTAGTCTCCCAATTGCAAACATCTTTAACCCAAATTAGTTCTTAAGCTTTCTAAAAAACAACTAGGTCTCACACGAGATCTCTCTCTGTATAATAACTGATTTTATTAATTGCGTGATCTATTGGATCCCTTAACTCTCATCAGCCCATCTTAATCATTTTGCATTTGAGTTTCTCTCTGGATTTTTACCAAAGCATGAAGTTACAATAATTAATCACAACATCTAAATGATTAAAAACAAAAATAACTATATTAACACCAAATAAAGTGAAAATCCCTAAAGAAAATTAGAACAACATGATCAAACCCAAATCCATCAACATATTGATATCCATCTAAACATTCAAAGAAAAAGAATACAAAGATGAATGAAATACACTTTCGAAGGGGATCAGGATGCCTCCAGAAAGCAATAGCAGTAGAATCCAACTTATCTCCCCTCTTCTTCCTCTTCTCTGTCTTCTTCTTCTCTCTTCTTAGAGTTTACCAAAAAATGACAGATTGGAGAGTTCCTTTCTAGGTCATTTCTCTTTTTTATATAGTATTTTCATTTTGGGTAAACCCTAGGGTTTTCCCATGCCAAAAATGTTTGAAAAGTCCCTCAAAAACTTATTTTTGGAAAGCTTTCCATGTCTTCTGTCACTCAAGCCTCAATTATGGCTAAGATTTTTCTATCTGTCACGATCGTGGCAGACCTACCAGGCTTCTATGGGCCACGATCGTGGGCTTAGGTTGAATTTTGAGCTTCCTCTGATTCTACTCCGTTCATTGATATTTGATCTGAAATACTAACAAACACATTAAGACACCTTAAATGCACAAAATTTTAGCTCAATGGCATGCTCTAACCCATAAAACACTCAAATAAAAATATTTAACAAAATAACACAATCCTAACCAAAACATGTACCAATTATTAAATTTAAAAACTAAACACATGCTAAACTCCCTATTAAAACATTATGCAACCTACTATTACCAACATCTCTATATTTAAACTTTTGCTTGTCCTCAAGCAAAGACAAAACAGGCAAAACAAAAACATATTAAACACAATTAACAACAAACATGACCCTAAAGTTGTTCTAACTTATTAACTTGTGAAATATGTGTCTAAATACTTCAGACTAAATATACATAATAATCAAGACTTAATGTTACATTCATTCACTCCTATCATTTACACACATACATTGATAATTATTTAGTCAATAAAAAATGTAACTATCCTTAAGCAACTTTTCATAAGAAATCATGTTGTTCACAAAATTAGTAGGATATATTAAACAACACACCATTTCTTTTAATTTTAATTGACATGAACCTAGCCTTTTGACGCGACGGCAAACATTTGTATGAATGTCCCCCGATTACTCAACTACGCCATGTTTTGATTAAATGGCTTGGTTGGAACGTCATTATATCCTTTTGATGTGAAGGCAGACATTTATGATGAATGTCCCCCAATTAGTCAGCTACATCACAATCTCAACTAGCTACTAGCTCTATTCATAACCTGATTTGTTTCAAAAAGGGCCAGTGGAAAAGTTCTTTAATTAGGATTTGCACACTTTATTACTACTACTACTACTACTACTACTACTACTACTACTATTACTACTACTACTACTACTACTACTACTACTACTACTA
>JAOQMR010004788.1:0-10954 GCA_027563865.1 Erythroxylum pelleterianum | reverse complement strand
AGGGAAGCCGGTGGGTTATACGAGTGGACGGCGAGATCGGACGGTGGAAGCACATCGTTGTGAGATAATGTGTAACAAACTAAAATTTATATTCGCTGTTTTGTGGGTTTTACGGTTTTAGAGTGGGTTGTTAGAAATGTCTCCGTTAACGATTTCTTTCTTCCCTTTCCCTCTTAAACTTCTTGTGTTCTATTTTGTCTCTGATTTCATCTAGTTTCTTTGAATTTCCTTTAAGCAAAATTAAGATTTTGAGCTCATGAAACTCATTTCGCTAGTTATTTATGGCTTCCTTTTGTTTCAAACCATTAGGTATTGACTTTGGCTTTCAAGAAATGCGAATGGGAGGCTCTGCTTTAGATTTAGTTGGAGTTCCATTGCTTCAGGAAACTCTGTCTGCAGCGAAGCAATCTGATGCAGTTCTTCGTGGTGCCATTGGAGGGTAATTTACATTACTTGTTTTTGCTCTGTATTGTTCACTTTTCCGTTCTTTTTCGATATTTTCATAAAATTGACCTCGAGATTTTAAAGTTTCCTCTTTCTACAAGAGGCAATCTCTCATTATTTTTCTTCCCTAGTTTTTATCTTTAAGGCATAAGTGGAATACAAATGAAAAGCATATGAAGCCAGAGACTGGGTTGGTTCAGCTTAGAGCAGGTCCTGAGGTCTTTGCAAATTTAAGGCCTGCAACTGTTTTACGGCCTCAAGGTCTCAAATCCCCGCTCACTGTTTTCTGTTCACTCCTCGAATAATTCGGGTCTTCTTTTGACGAACTTGGCCTTGCGAGATGAATTCAATTACGATAATTGGACTTATATTATTTATTTTTAGTTCATTATATAATAATAAACATTGGTGTATTTTTCATTTCAATAAAATATTTTATTTTTATTTATTCTTATAAAATTTTCATCTTATTTATTATATTTCGGTTTGACAGCGATTCACAACCGGTTGAACGTCTAAACCTTAAACCTTTCCTTCGACCGGTTCGATGTCCGGTCCAGTTTTTAAAACATTGGTCGTAACCATTGGATTGATTAGGTAGTGATGTAGTTGTATTCTCATTGAAGCCCCAAGTTGGTAATAACTCGTACTCCTTTGGTTCCTTTTAACTTTATTGTAAAACCATATGTTAGCAGTGAATTAGTTGTTTGATGGATTTATTATGAATATGTTACGCATCATGTGGTATGCTTCAATTTCTCACTTTGACTTCAGGGTTTGCAATTCACCATTCTGACTTTGTCTTTCTTTTCCTGGGATTGGTCAGTTAAAGATGTGGTCGTGCAATTGAGTCTGCAGCTAACAAAGAACAAACTTGTGGTTTCAGTTGCAGCTGGACTAAAGCTGAAGGATTTGCAGGTCTGTGATCCTGACTCTTTCCTATTGTATGTTTGACCAAACTGTGGCATGTTCTCCATCATCGCTAACTTTATGTAATATGATCACAGGGAGACAAGTCTTAGTGATTGTTAGTTCTCTTTTCTATTGGTACATGCACTAGTATATTTTTGTATTAACACTACGCCTTAGAGTTTGGAGGTTGCTAAACCAGCATTTGCTGTATCCCTCTTATCTGGGAAGATGAATCTCTTTAACATGACTTATAATGGTCTATGAAATTTGACACATTTTTAATGATGAAACTATTCAGTGGCGGTGGTCCAGCGCACTTGTACTTGGCCATAGAAGCTTTAGCTGATGGTGGAGTCACTGCAGGTCTACCACGAGAACTTTCATTAGGACTAGCTTCCTAATATTTTTGTGATTTAAGGATATTGTATTTATGGGGATTGAGGCTTGTAGTAGGAGACAAGACAACCCTATTTCTATGGCTTCAAATCACCTGTGCTATTAACCTGTGCCATTAGCCTGTTCTCAACAACATTATAATGGCACAGGTGATTTAAGCCTATGTAAAGGACAGTGTGATCTTTAGCTTTCACAGAGAAAATGACAGACATTGAAAGAGAAATCAATAAGCTAGTGTATACCAGCATTTTGGGGTAACCCAAAATGTCATGTTTGCCCGTAACCTCTCAGACGTCTCTCTGGTTTTCTCCGTAAGCGTCTCGCATTTTCTCTCTACTCACCCGACGCTTTTTACGCCAAATTCATTCAAAATAGAAGAGATATGATGGAAGCCGATCGTAAGATCTAGTTACCTGTGGAGTTTGGAAACTTTTTTGACACTATAAAAAGGCAACTACGGGAGGAGAAAACAACAAGCAAGCAGTCATGCAACGGTGAGATTTCGGAGAGGATTTTTCATCTGTTAAAAAGCTAGGAGATAAAGAGAGGAGCGTCGAGAGGTTTGGAGAGCCATAAGCCCACTAGAATCGTTTCATTTTATTCTCTTTTAGTGATACACTCATGTGGGTTTTACGCAGGTTGTAAGGTTTAGGCAACAAGCACTGCTAGTTCCGTATCAAAGAGAGCATTGTGGTGCCTTTGAAGAATCAAGTGGTGGGTTCGTTTTGTTAATGGTTTTTGGTAAGTGACTCTGACTAGTTTATACTTCAATTATTTGCTGGAATTGCAAGGCTGGAAACTTGAGAATGGCGTTTATGTTATTTGATGAAATGGCTGAAAAAGGGATTGCCGCTAATGTTCATACATATGGAGCTTTGATTGATGGTGTTTGCAAGGCTGGGAAAGTGGAAGCTGCTGAAATATTGTTGAATGAAATGCAAAGTAAAGGGTTTGATGTTAATCAAGTCGTATTTAATACTCTTATTGATGGATATTGCAGAAAAAGGGTTCACGAATAAGGTTATAATGGTACTGGCTGTGATGGAAAAAAAGGGATTTGATGAGGATATCTTTACTCATAATATCATTGCTAGTGGTTTATCTAAACTAAATCGACAAGATGAAGCAAAAAGATGGTTATTTTCAATGTTGGAAAAAGCTTTGATGCTTAATGTTGTGAGCTATACTAGCTCGATTGGCATGTATTGCAAGGAGGGGAATTTTGTTGAAGCAAAGAGGCTCTTTCGGGATATGGAGCAAAAGGGAGAAAGGCCTAATGTTATCACGTACAATGTTTTAATTGATGTTTATAGCAAGAAAGGGAAAATGAAGGAAGCTTATGAGCTAAGAGAAAAGATGGAAGCTTAAAGACTGATGCCTGACATATATACATACACATCACAAAGCTTAACTGTAGCTTTGAAACGTTTGGAAGGATATCCACGATTCTACACTTCAGGTAGGTACGGTTTTATTTGGTCAAGGAGACTTGTGAAGCATTAAGAAGTGTGTTTTGGTATTTATTTTCCTTTATTATATTGTTGGTATTGTTGTGGCCCTGTGGATAAATGAAATTCAATGAATTCGTAGGATAGTATTGCTTGGTTTCTAAATACTTTGTCTCCACTTCCTAGATATAGCATGTTCTTGATATTCAATTCTCTTGCTGGGATTATCTTACTATGCAATTTAATGACAGTGCCAAACTTATTAAACCTATAACTACTGCCCACTTGTTAATAATTTCAAATCTGTTTGCTTCTAAAGCTGTTGCTTGAAATGTTTTGATTCTTATTGAGCATGATCCAGTTCTTTTGGCAGTTGTAATCTGAAATGTTTTTACTTGCTTTTAGTGTTATAATGAGTTATTTGAAATTGATTGATTTCAGGGGGTTGAGTATGCATTAATTATCTGATAGGTAACATACTGAATCATTTAAAACTTGGAAAATGGGGGCCGCCAACTCTAAAGTAGAAGAAGATCAGGCAAGGCTTTGAAACTTTGTCATGAAAGAAAGAAATTCATTAGGCAGGTGCTTGATGGAAGATGATCGCTTGCAGCCTGTCATGTCCATATGTCCATTCACTAAAAAGTGCAGGAACTGCTATAAGGAAATTTGTTGAGCCTGAAGGTCCTGTTGAATCCTCTTTGTATACTTCCAACTGCTACCACACCAGAAACATCATCATTTGAAGCTTCTTCAGCTCCAATTTTAACCTCGCCAACATGCCCAATGGCTCAAATCATGTTGTTTTGACCATCGGGCAAGGTTCAACAGAACAGAGTAAATTTAAAGAGAGGTTCGTCGTAATGGTAAGAGTCATTTTGACCATTAAATAAGATTTAGAAAATCTCCAAACTCTTCTCTAACAGTAAAAATGATATCATTTTAGACATTAAATCGGATTAAAATTAGTAAATTTGAATAGAGAATCCTTGTAATGGTAGAGGATTGGGTCAAGAGACTTTAATTACAATGAAAAGACACAGAATGTGTTTGTGATAGACAGCTTTAAAAGGAGTTAGAGAAGGAAGTTGGAAATGACATTAAAGGTTGTTCTTCGTAATTTTTAGGATTAAAACTTATTAGTTAATTTTAATCTTTTTAAAATACATAATTTAAACATATTTTCATAAATAAAAATCTTAGTTAAAAGTGGAATAGTAAGATAAGGTATCATATCCCTATCATCCTCCTATAGTGTATCGGCTTTTTGAATCTGCAGATAATATTTATTTTGGAAGCTTGCTGTATTAAGGAATCAATTACTGAATTTTGTTCATTTTCTTAAAATATTTGCGTGTTTAAATCAATTTGGATAGAGTTAAAAGAATAGGTTTCCAGCAAAAATTGGCTAGGAGTTTCCTAGGCATCTACTCTTTTTTTTAACAATTAACTTAAGTTTTATTATAAAAATCAATTAATATCAACAATAGTAATAATAATAATAATATATTTATTGATTTTAATGAGAAATGAAGGTGTTCTTGTGTTATTTTGGAGAGGGATAGTAAGTTTACCGTAATCTTGAAATGTGGAATTTTTAATTAATTTATTGTACATTTTCTTTTTTATCTATGGTATCATTTGTCTATGTTTAACTGTGTCTTTTTTGTCTCGAGCCGGTTTGATGTTTAATCAGATTGAGTTTTAAGTTAAAAAGGACATAATTTTACTAAGATTTAATGAAATAACAATTAGTTTAGGCTAATTGAGATTGAATAATGTCGATTTAAATTATTTATTGGAATGATATCATTTTGATTAGGGACTTAAAGTTTAGTTAACTCAAGTTTAAAATGATGATGTCGAGTTAAAATTGAATCAAGATACCGTCCTTAAGTAGGAAAAATAAATTTAAATATGACTATACCTAATCCAAAATTCATCATGCTAAATTTAATATAACCAAACTCGAGCTCAAATATTTAGAATTAAATTTGACAATTTTTTGAATTCGATCAATTATTAAAAAATTAAATTAGACCGAACTAAATCAAAATAAGTTTAATATGAGAATTCATGTTTGAGTAAGTCTTAGAGATCTAATTCGACCTAACTCATTATCAGCCTTATTTCCATCTTTCTTTATGGATATTTATTTTCATAAAATATGTCCCAATTAATTTGTGAATAATGCAGGCGAGGTTGTACCTATAAAGCAGTGGTTGTGGTATGTAGTTATTTACCTTCACCAACAGAATGAACCGTACTTAATAATTAATTTGATGGACTACAGTACTTCTCAATTCTCTGGTCTGTTTGTTTTTAGTGATATATATGATATCTTATTTTTATTTTAGATGTATTTTATCTTTGTTTTAGATAAAGGTACTAAAAAATATGCGTAATCTTCTCAATATGTTGAGATAGCTTTAGATATCTTATCTTTATTTTAGATATAGTTTATCTTGTAAAATTTACGTTGAATTCAAACTCTCTCGGTTAACAAACTTTGGCTATATAATAGAACCTGTTCAGGGTGTGTGGGAAAAGAATATTTTACACTCTCTTGTATCTTTCTTTAGTAACTGTTAGGGAATCAACCAAGATCATTACTTACTGTTCTTTCTATTCTATGGAGCTTCTTGATTCAGAGTTAAGTCCCAAGATTCTTGATTCAGAGTTAAGTCCCAAGATTCAAAGGGTTCCTGATATTCTTCGCCAGAAGAAATGCAGCTGTTATGATCCATTTTTGGTCTCCATTGGCCCTTATCACCACGATCAACCAAATCTTCAGGAGATGGAGAGGCTGAAGATTCCATTGGCACGTCAGTATGTGAAACATTGTTTCAGATCACTTAAAGACGTGTATGGTAAGATAGAGAAGGTTTCGATTCATGCCAGGAGATGCTATCCTGATTATGCAACAAGTAAATTTGATGATACCAAGTTCACAAGGATGATGTTTCTAGATGGTTGCTTCGTTCTGCAGTTTCTGGTTAGCGTCTCCAAAGGAGAACCAATGAAGGGCCTGAAAACAAATCTTGTAGCTTTTGTGCCGAGGGACTTGTTCCTGCTGGAGAACCAGCTTCCTTACCAGGTTCTGCAGACATTGATGAGCTTAAGATTCGATGAAATGGAGAGAAAGTCGGTGATTAACCGTTTCATTTACGCAACTCGCGGGCTCAGCAATCGACATCTTTCCTTGATTGAAAGGGTTGCAAAAAAGTTCAATTTCACAGCAAAACCTGAAGGAATGGAACTGCCGAATGAACCTGACAATCCTGTTCATCTTCTTGACATTTTTTGTTCTTGTTTCATCAACAAAATTGATCTAATGGGATGTAACAGGAAAGGTAAAGTTCGCTATTGGTATTCTTATCCTGCAGTCAAGGAGCTTAAGGCAATGGGAATCCATTTCAAGTCGAGCAATGAAGATCATTTCACAAACATTAAGTTCACTGCTAGAGTACTCACTCTTCCCAAGACCATTGTTGATGACACCACCGTATGCATGCTTTTGAATGTGGTAGCTTATGAGGCCTGTCTTGATACACCTAACAATTTCGGCATCACATCCTACGTCTACTTCATGGATACTCTAATCGACGACGCTTAAGATGTGGAAGAGTTTAGGAAAAAACACATAATCTACAATATGCTTGAAAGTGATCATGAGGCTGTACAAATTTTCAATAAGGTTGTCAAGGATTTGGTTCCAAGTCCCCTTGCTTTCATTGATGTTACGGAACGAATCGAAATGCACTGCAAGAATAATTCCAAGTCTAAGTGGCTTAGCACTCACTTCGAAGGCCCTTGAACTCTCATAACTTTACTTGCTGCAACTTTCGTCATTCTATGTTTAGTTCAGAATTATCTGTCTTGGTAGATTTCTATTTAGGTGATAGTTTTACCTTAGTTTGTTTTTTGATCTTGACTCGTAAACTTAATAAATAGATATTCAAATCCTTGGCAACCTCATTGAAAATTTGTGCAGCCTCGTGATCACTTCTCAACATATTGTAGATTATGCATTTTTTCCTGAGCTCCTCCATATCTTGAGCATCGTCGATTAGGGAATCCATGAAGCAGACGTTGGATGTGATCCCTAAATCGTCAGGTGTATCAGGACAGGCCTCATAAGGTACCAAGTTCAATAGCATGCATACGGTGGTGTCATCAACAATGATCCTGGGAAGAGTGAGTTCTCCAGTACTAAATTTAATGCGTGTGAAACAATCTTTATTGCTCGGCTTGAAATGGATTCCCATTTTCTTAAGCTCTTTGGCTGCAGGATAAGAAAACCAGTAACGAGCTTTACCTTTCCTGTTACATTGCATTAGGTCAATCTTGTTAATGAAACAAGATCGGAAAATTTCAAGAAGATGAATAGGATCATTTGACAGTTCCATTTCTTCTGGTTTTTCTGTGAAATTGAATTTCCTTTCAATCCTTTCTATCAACGAACGATGTTGATCGCCGAGCATGCGAGTTGAGTAAATGAAAGAGTTAATCAACAACCTTCTTTCTAGTTCATCAAATCTTTAGCTCATCAACACGTTCAGAACCTGATAAGGAAGTTGGTTCTCCTTGCCGAATATATATATGTTTGAGGTTGTTGAATTTTTCGACATTTTGGAACTCCTTGAGACGTTAGAGTCATGTTGTTGTCATCCATGGAGCGTTCGACGGTGACAAAACCATGTAGGGAGGAAGGGACGAAGATGGCCGAACGTGAGGTTTCGGAGTTGCCATTT
Source organism: Erythroxylum pelleterianum (assembly GCA_027563865.1). Classification (NCBI taxonomy): domain Eukaryota; kingdom Viridiplantae; phylum Streptophyta; class Magnoliopsida; order Malpighiales; family Erythroxylaceae; genus Erythroxylum; species Erythroxylum pelleterianum. The sequence continues at coordinate 3,000 of JAOQMR010004788.1, read as the reverse complement.
ATTGATCGCTGCATGGTCGGTTCTGCTACGTCTCGTGTGCGTTGCCCGGCCCTCCTCATCCCATAGCCGACCTTCCTGCAACGCTTGGCATCCTCTGCGCAGTGCACACGTCGGGGCTCCGACTGGTTCCAGCCGAGTCATGCCCAACCCGGCTGGAGGTTGAAGAAGACGCGTTTTTCTCTTTTTTTTTAAAAAAAAATAAAAAATTAAATTATTAATATTCAGTTTGTTAATTGTTCGAGTAAATCCCCCTGGGACTGAAGTAAAGACTATTAGTGATGCTGCTAGAATTGCAGAGGTCAAGGCTTGGCTCTCCTCTCAATTTGATGCAACAGGAAAAGATGTTCCGGAGTTTGAATACACTCCTCGCAGCATTGCTCATTTATACAATTTAGCAACTGTCTCTCAGGCTAAAACGCAAGCTGCTGTTATTGTTGCCAATGATTTCCGCCAGAAAGCTGCTGAATATCGTGCACAAGGTCTTGGGGATTTTTTGTTTGTTTTGATTTATTGCCTAGGCATGTTATGTTCTAGTGAAGTGCCATGATTTGTGCTCATGGAAATGGAAACATTTCGTACTTGTAGGCTCTATTTATTTCTTAATAGAACCTTTAATTCTTTTCTTAGAAGTTGCTTTTCTTGTTCACAGAGTGAGCATTTTTGTATTTCTGTGTAGCTGCAAGGATTAGGGAGATACTAGAGCATGTAGGACTGGCAGAGGAGAGTTTGCCCTCAAATGTCGTTGCATCATCTCAAGTTCTTGCAAACGTGGTGAATTTATTGAATATCAGGGACACTGAGCTGAGTAGGTAAGATGTCATTCTGCGTTCGATATTTTATTTCAGTTCCTTCATTTAATTGTTCCCATATTACGTTGGAGATATGCATATAGTTTTCTTGTAGCGATGGGTGATATTTCGCTACAGAAGACTGGAGTTGAGAAAAAGAGGGCTAAAGTACAAAAGGAGTCGAAGATTCTTGTTGATTACACCCGTAAGGCAATAGCAAGGCTTACTTATTTAAAAAGGTAAATTTTATGATTTTACTTTGCAATCTTTGACAAGAACATTTTAAATTGTCTCAATGTTCAATCATATTTATTTTGCTTCGCTTGAATCATATGTTTTCATGGCACTCTGTGTATGTTCTTTTAGAACACTGGTGCAGTTGGAGGATGATGTGGCTCCTTGTGAGCCAAAGATGAAAAACCGGATAACTAATTTGGCAGTTATGGCATCAAAGGAGAGACAATATTTCCAATAGTATTCAAACCACAAGGTATAAAAGAATCAGGATTTAGTTCTTTTGTGAACAGGAGAGAAAGGTGGTCAAACAATCATTTCCTATCTGTCAGTGAGATTCTTCAGAATGCATAACTTAATGTGATCCCATTCAATCAAATTGCCAGCATCTCCATATTTTCTAGTTAAAAAGAGTTTTAGCTGAAATGAGGTTTCTTTTCTTGCTTTTACTCGGCTTCGTGCGTGGCTAACAAAATTAGTTTGGAAGATTTGTGCAAATTTGGCATAGCGAAGTCAAGTATTTTCTTTCTTGACAATATGAGATTGTCGAAACTACGCCCATTTCTTTGTTGCTTGGCTGCTTTATATTCTCATTGGAGTTGTGTAATCCAGGCACTTCTTAATCGTGTGGGATACACTCCAGACATTAGTCACGGTGTTCTGGTTGAGATGGCTGAGCATGGAAAGGATTTGGATAAGAAAACTAAACCCATTCTCGATACCTTAAGGAGTTACCAGGATTTGTCGCCGGTAATTTTGCATTCTAATCAAATTAGCATCATTATCATTTGTTATACAGGTTCCATGTAGTTAAGTATTAGCCGGCTGAGGATGTATCCTCTGTCTGTAGAATTTAATTGTTTTGTGTGTTCTAAAGCTTCTGTTGCTAATGAGGCAGAGAGAACAGTGGATTTCCTCTGTAAGCTTGTGAAACCTGGAATATGGAGACAATCTTTTGAACATCTTGTCGATAACACAAAATCTGTAGTCTACGATAGTATAATCCAACATCGATTTAATAGGGTTTTTCTCTTCTTTAATTTTGTTAATATAAACAAAAAACAAGCAAAGAACTGTTTCAAACAAGTTGTAAAATTTGAATGATTTTTCAATCTGATTACTGTTAAAAATTCACTGCAAACACAAGAAGCACTAATTTAGAATACAAAGCACCACGCCTATGAGATAATGACATATGAAGCACGAGAAAGATTATAGATATTGATCTTTGCCTCCATTTCTGAAACAGTTTTGGACAAAACTCAACACAAGTGTGCTAAAAAAAGAACTAACAAAGATTCAATCTTTCTCAGATAACCACAAACAAAAGCGAAGGACTTTACGTGATAAAAAATAATTCAATATTTTGTTAAATGCAAATTGTTTAATTATAACATCATTTTTTTAAAACTTAAGAACATCATGGAGCACCCAAACCCGTTTAACTGAAACGGGTAAGAATTAGGGGTGTTCAAGAAAACCCGCGAACCTGTGAACCGGACCTGAACCGCATGAACCGAATCTGTAAATAAGGTTAACCGAACCTGAAAAATTAGGTTCATGGTTCAGATTCAGGTTTCTAGCTCGCGGTTCTAGGTTAACTGAACCTAAACCGCACTTATAGCAGTTAACCGAACCGAAACTGATTTATAGGTTTAGGTTTAAACCTAAACCTGAAACACCCAAAAAACCTATCATGTATTTAAATATAATTTAAGAGGATATTAATAATAATAAATTCACTAGTATTTACTATATTAATTCATGAGTGACAAAAAAGAAAAAAAGGAAAAAAACTACTTTAATTCTATGTTATTAAACGTTAATCTTGAGCATTGCTATTATAAGTGACAATTAATGCATAACACTTAATACTTCTACTTCAAATAGTAATTAATATATGTCAAAGTTATTGATCGATGTATTAAACTATTAATAAAAAATTCATTGACTAAAATAATATAATCATTTAGAAATT
>JAOQMR010004710.1:0-10960 GCA_027563865.1 Erythroxylum pelleterianum | reverse complement strand
TTAATCCCACTTCACCTACCATTCAATTTCAAATTAAATTTCTATTCTTTCTCTCAAATTCTAATTAAAGACAAATTAAAAAATTAAGCCATCAATTAAGCAATAAGAACCAATTTAAGCAATTAATACATAAATAACCAATTAAACAATTTAGGCAAATAGTCCAAGGTCTAACACTAATGCACCGGATCCCATCGGAACTTCAAAATTAAATGTGCTTCAATGAGAGTAGTTCTAGGATGGGTGACCTCCTAGAATGGCCTCGAGAAAAGCAAAACCGTGAGGGCTTGGCTGGGTCAAGGCCCAAAGAGGAGAATATCTGTAAGCGGGTGATCTGGGATATTATAGGTGGTATCAGAGCTGGTACCCGAACCATTGTGCCAGCTAGGCTGGACCCCAATAAGGGTTGGGCCCTAAGGGAGGTAGAGAATGTGAGATCCCACATCGGTTGGAGAGAGGAACGAAGTACACCTTATAAGGGTATGGATACCTCTCCCTTATAGTCATGTTTTTCATAGCCTAATAGACTAGATCCCATCAGAACTCCAAGGTTAAATGTGCTTGGACGAGAGTAGTTCTAGAATTGGTGGGAAGGCCTTGGGTATATAGATACACTTTATGATTTTGTAAGTTAACTTTTGATTGCCTTGTGTTTTATAAAAGATTTTATGTATGAACTTTTGATACTGTTGTTGAAATTGCATTGAGTTGAGACTGCCTGGAGTTGAGATTATCTTGAGTGGACTTTAAAATCTTGAAGTTGTGGTTGGATGTGAATATAGAAGTGTGTTTAAAAGTGTTTGCAGCATTTGGGATTTTTAAAACACAGTTGTTATGCTACTCAAATTTTTCAAAAAAAAGAAAAGAAAGAATAGATTTTCAGTTAGCCTTATATAGTCGGATTAAGGATACCGTGAGTGTCCTTAACCCAGTTATGCGGCGGTTGTCATGGGCCCGATATATTACCGAGTCGTGACAATTAAATTGGTATCAGAGCCAAGGTTTAGCATTTTCAAAAGTGTTATTTTCATTTTCAAAAAGCTCATGAGCCTTACGAGTCGAGTCTGGTTGTCGAAAGTCTTTGGTCGAGAAGTTGAGTCTCGGATCGTTAAGTTGACGTCCTTAATAGTTGGATGATTTTGATCTTGATCAGAGTACTTGTCGACATTCCTTGGGATGTTGGGGTATCGGATAAGCTAGGCTTAGTTTGATCTATTTTATTAAATAATTTCTTTCTCTTTAATTTCATAGAAATAGCATTCCCCCATTTATTTGATCAGTCAAGTAAGAATTTTGAGGATGAAAGTTTTTAAAGGGAGGAGAATTGTAATATCCTGCCTCCTAAAATTGTTAAGAGATTAAAATGTTAGACTGAGTCAGATCAGCTATTTTAGAAAATATTGCAAGACAGCGTATACACTCATTTGACATCTTCCGAGGTAGGAAAGGTTTTTACAGATCATGATATAATTGTGTATTGATTTTTTCTTGAATTTTGTTTTGATAGATTTTAATTAGTGAATTGGGAGTAAGTGACAAATGGCTCAGTTAAATGGATGACAAGTGGCTTGAGTATAATTGTGACAAGTTGCCCTTTTAAGTTTACAACAAATGGCACTTTAGAATTGTGACATGTGTAGCCTTACAATTGGTGACATGTGTAGTCTTACAATTGGAAACATGTGTAGCCTTACAAGTAGTGACATATGGAGCCTTAAAATGAGCGACATATGGAGCCTAAAGTAAGTAACACATGGACCAATGTAATGGTGACACATGAATTAGTTCGACCTTCTTGAATTTTCTAGAGAAAATGGATGAAAAGGCAATAGAAGTAAGAGCGAAGGTCTGCCATAAGGTTATAAGAGAGATATCACGCCAAGGTTGACTATTTTAAGAAAGAGGCGGAGTTTGAACCTCAGGATGGAGTTCCGATTAAATTTACTAGTGACCTACGAGTATTAATGAGTTAGTTAATATCGGTGACCAAGGCTAAGAGGTTGATTCGTCAGGGATGCCAGGCATTCCTTGCATATGTGATTGACACTATGGCACAGAGGGTTGGGCCTTAAGGAGAGTGGAGAATGTGAGATCCCACATTGGTTGGAGAGAAAAATGAAGTACGCCTTATAAGGGTACGAATACCTCTCCCTTACAGACGTGTTTTTCATGACCTAATGCACCGGATCCCATTGGAACTCCGAGGTTAAATGTGCTTTGATGAGATTAGTTCTAGGATGGGTGACCTCCTGGGAAGGCCTCAGGAAAAGCAAAACCGTGAGGGCTTAGCTGGGCTAAGGCCCAAAGCGGACAATATCTGTATGTGGGTGATCTGGGATGTTACATAAAGAGTCCTAGAAGTTGGTCCTTATAACTACAATAGCAAACCACTCTTTCATTAAAAATGGAACAAGGCATTAATCTCACAAAATTAAAGCATAAACATATTCCCATATGGATTAACATATACAATATGTTATTGGAATATTGGACTAATAGAGGCCTCAATCACTTGGCAACTTATATTGGGAAACTAATTTGCAATGAAGGCAATACTAAGATGGAATTTGTGAGCTATGTAAGGATTTTTTTAGTGGTTAATATACTTCAAGACCTATCAAAACTAATATCATTTACGAGGCTTGATGAGGATGTAGGCTATTTGAGGATTATGTATCAATCTCTTGTTAATAGAGACCAGATTTATCTCAAAAGGTAAGAAATGGATACTAATAACTAAGAAGTTTCTAAGACAAGATTACTATAAGCTAATGGAACTTAACTTCTTAAGAGGAAAGAATATTAACAATGAAAAGAAGAATAGTCCTGGACTTGATAATATGATAGAAAACATTGAATCCATCGACATAAAAATGGAGAATAAAATTGAAATTCAGTAATAAGAGATAAAGAAATAACTTGAAATCAATAAAATAAGTGAAATGGAGAATGAACTAAAATTCAGCTACAAGAGATAGAGAAGATTTTGAAAATGATAGAATAGGTGGTTCTCATATTGTGAACAATAAATTTAGGAATAAATAAGATGACTATCGAACACCATCAATTAAGCAGACTAGTGATATCTTCCTCCTTTAAGTAAACCAAGAATCTTGATAGCTCTTCAAATCATCATCAAGATATGTATGATTTAGTTAATAAATTCTAAATTGCAGCCATGAGGAAATATAAAGGAAAAAATAGGGTTAATAAAGCCAAATAAAGTCTCTGTCCTTAATGGAATAAATGTTTACTTCTCTTAGAAGATTTAGAACTAAACCAAACATATAGTCATTAAATTTGTTCTAGATTTTTTGAAAAGGCGAGATGTTAAAGGAATTTAATAAGACTTTATTGGCCTTATACCAAAGTTACCAAATCCTAGTTCTCTAAGAGATTTTAGCCTATCTCCTATTGAAACCCTCTTACTTCACTTTCCAAACTATTCCCCTAATTAATCTAAAGTAGACAAAATCATTCAGTTTAAGGGACCTTTTAGCAAATTCGTAACTGCTTCATACTCAACTTTGTTCTCCTTTAACTCCCATGAAGTTAAGTGATATAAGTTAGTGTGGTTCAAGAATAATGTCCCTAAATTATCTTTTACACTATGGATGGCTATAAAAAAATGGGCTTATTATGTTGGACAAGATGTCTTGAAATGTTTTTAACATATGCATCTTATTTCAAACTCATCTTAAGATAAGAGACCATCTATTGTTCTTTTTTGATTACTCTTTTAACATTTGGAAAAGTATACTAGTAAGGTTCAACTTACAACATCTTCCCCAAACCATGAAGGAAACATTAGAATGGATAATAAGTCATAAATTCAATAATAGCAGTGACCTCACCACGTTCAGATCGGGAGTAAGCTGCTCAATATATAAATTATGAAACGAAAGGAACTATTGATAATTTCTGAACATAAATTATGAAGTACAAACACTTAATAAATCTATATACTATAACTTTAGGGAGCTAGTGATAATAAAAAAATTGCATCTTAGTTATAGTTATGAAGTACAAAAACTTAATAGATCTATATACTATAACTTTAGGGAGCTATTGATAATGCAGATCGGGAGTAAAATGCTCAATATATAAATTATGAAAAGAAAGGAACTATTGATAATTTCTCAACATAAATTATGAAGTACAAACACTTAATAAATCTATATATTATAACTTTAGGGAGCTAGTGATAATAAAAAATTGCATCTTAGTTATAGTTATGAAGTACAAAAACTTAATAGATCTATATACTATAACTTTAGGGAGCTAATGATAATAAAAAATTGCATCTTAGTTATAGTCCTATATACAAATCGAATTAAGGCCTTAACTATCTAAACATAATCATCTAGGTATACATTTATTGAACATAACCAAGGAATTTCAATCAAAAATTAGCTTAATACAATTCATAGAATTTAGTACAAAAATATTAGGAAGAAATTACAATACTCAACTTTTAAGTATGGCTTAAATGGAGAACTTAAAAAGAATCCCACCTAAAATTACAAGAAATATAGGCATTGATTGAAGAATAGTGTTAGCATCAAACAGAGCCTAAGAAAGAAGAGAGTAGAAGTATGATTAACCATTAATAATTAGGACTTTACTCAGATATGAAATCAATGAAGTCATGCAAGGAATCATAAAATATAATCGTATTCAAATATCTCACATATTCTAGCTACAAAAGAAATCTATATTAAGTATCAAGCAAAGAGGGGAGTCGTAAAACTCATTTATCTTAATGGATCTTTACGAGGGCATAACAGCCATTCATGGGTGACTAAAGAATAGTCCAAAAAAGGATTAACACTCTAAATCTCAATATGTTTAGGAAACGACTGAAGAATAATACCTTGGAAGCTTGAGCAAGAATTAAAAGTTACTAGCAGACCAAGATGAACAGAAGCCAATCCAAAGAGTTAGTACTCTAAGCTTCAAACATAAGTGGATAATATGTAGATTATGGGAAAGTCACGTGTACACTAATAAACAATTGTTATATTCTAAATATTTCTTATTTCCAACCCTCTTTGATCTTTTGTGGTTGGTTTTTTGAATTAAAACACTTCTAGGCAGTTCCTTACCTTATTTGGTAAAAAGAATTCATTTAATCTTCAAAAAAATGGTTTCAAAATTCTAGCAAAGCTCCTAGCCTTAAGACTTAAAGATATGTTGAAATCTCACATTAATCCATCATACAGGGCAGTCATTAAAGGGAGTTAAATTAAGGATAACATTTTATTAACTCAAGAAAATTCTAGAATTATAATAAGAAACAACCTTTCAAGATTTATGCAATAAAAATTGGCTTTCACAAAGCCTTTTATTTCCATCAATTGGAACTTCATATCGAACATTTTGGGAGACTTTGGTCTTTTATGAAAAATTAAGTCTCTTACAACATGTTAGTGAATGTTGAGCCAACAAAACTTATTAAAGATGTAAAAGGATTGGGGTAAAGTGATCTCATCTCTCCATACTTATTTACAATGAGTGTTGAATACTCATAAGACTTCTTGATCATATTACAAGTTAAGAAAGGAAATTCAAATTTCATAATAAATATAAGAAACTAGAAATTTATAACTTACCAATTGCAACTTTTTGCTTCTCTCAAGGGTTGATCTTGTCTTTATTAGTGCAATAATGATGGCTATAAGAACCTTTAAAGGTTTTTCCAGTTTTTCAAACAAGGATAAGAGTCAGGTGTTTGTTTCAATAGGAGCAAACAATCTTTCTAGTTAGCTTTTTAACTTGACAGGCCTCAAGACCATGTAGCTCCCCTTCACATGTTTGGACATACCTATCTTATATATAAGACCAGTTTTTAGAGATTTTCTTCCTTTAATTGAAAGGATATAAATAAGAATCAATAACTAATATAACAAACGCTTATACTTTTCATGTAAAATCTAACTTATAAATTCAGTACTCTACGTCATGCATGTATACTAATTCTCACATCTAATGTTTTTAAAAAGCTTGATCAGATATAGGATACTCAAACGCTTTTTCTGGTTAGGAGATATCACAAGAAAATTTATTACTAAGGTGAAATGGAGTGATATGTGTATATCTAAGGAGGAAGTGGTTTGAAGATTGTTCCAATAAGACTCATTAATAAGGCCTTGATGATTAAAAGAGTATGGAGAATTACGGTTGATAAAAAAGCCTTATGAATTAAATGAGTTCATAATTAATACTTGAGGAAGAAGAATTTCTACAACATCAGTCTAAAAGCTAATACATCATGGATTATACTTCACATTCTTAAGCTGAACGAGCAAGTTAGATTGGAGTTCAAGAACAAGCTTGGTGATGACTCCACCACTTGGTTTTTAGTTTGATAATTAGAGCAACCTTGGGACATCATATGAACCTAGTGACTTTTCAACTTTTAGAGACTTAATTCAAGATGATGCAATAGTTAAAGAAGTTATAAGAGATAATTAATAGGGTTTAATGAAAGCATTTTGTTTGATTTAATAGATGCTACCAAATTATAACCTTACCTTTAACAAAGAGTTGAGGTACTCATCTGGTAACTTCTCCAACAAATCTTGTACAAATCTACTAAGGATCAGGGCCATAAAAGTCCTATGGCATAAATTAGTGTGGTATAAGTAGGCTATTTCAAAGGTCTCATTCATATTATGACTTGCTATCAAAAGAAGACTAACCACAATGTATAGGATATTTGACAACTCTAACTTAACCAACTATTGCACTCTTTATAAACAAAAGCCTGAATATGTAAACCACTTGTTCTTCTTTTGCAACATCTCTTCTTACTTATAGGAGAAGACTTAATAGCTATGTAATCTCCCCTGTTGAAGGTTAGATTAACTTGATACCATTGATTATATCGCTTAAAGACTTTAGATGAGTAAAGGATATCTTATTATCTTCAAAATATCATTTGGTAGATTGGCTTATACAATAAATTGAAAGGAATAGGTGAATTTTCCATGCCAATTTCACAAAAAATAATAAATTTTATAGGAGCTAAAAAGCTCGAAAAAAAAGAGTAACTTGTAACTTAATTTTATCTTCAATATAGTAGCAATTTTAGGGAATTTCTAATATATAACAGTGAATGACTAAAGTTTCAATGCCAATATTGTATATCTGAGAGGAATAATTTTATCTATAACCCTAACGATGTCTTACTTACAAAATTGAAAATTTTAGGTGGAAGAACATCTGATACTAAGATTCAAATATATTTAAGGCACTCTAATTTGATGGAATGACCTCTAATCCCAAGTTAAGGAACAGAAAAACTAAGGACTAAGGCACAAGCTATCTATATTGTCTAAACACCTATCAATTGAAGTTTTTAATATATTTTATCTTACTAAGGTAGCTGATGTCTTCTATTCAGTTACTTTTTTCTTATAACTTATACTATAGTTCCTTATTCATTTATCTATTTATTGACCTTGTTTAGTGAAGAGCTGATAAGTTCTTTTTTAGCTGATTGACCCATTTTAGCTTGTTGACTTTATAAAAAAAATTATTAGAATTATTTGGTTATTAGCTGGTTGAGTTGGCTGATTCAATCCAACTAGTTTATTTTAACCAAGCTCCTCTACAGGAATGTTTTAAGTAATCAGCTGAATTTTTTTTAATGTCGATTTTGTCTCATTTCTCTCGTTTTCTCTAGATTTTTCTTCCCTCTTTCCTTACATCTCTCACATCTACCAGATCACTGCCATGTCTGCACTTTTGTCAGGCAGACTCCGAGGCCACACGTAGCAATCCAAGATTAATCCTTAGCGCTTACCCTTTTTCTTACAGATTTTGATTAGATATGGCACTTAACTTCTTGTCTCCGCCTGAACTCAAATCCATCTCTTTCTTGGATTCTGAAGCCGACTTAATTTCCCCTTTACGTTCAGAAGACTGATTTCTAATGACTACACTTTTGTTTCTTTTGTGTGAAAAAAGATGCCTTTAAAGAAATTGGAGCGAGAAAAAGATAACGTTTGGAACTTTTCATGATTGAATTGTTTATAGCCATTGAAATTTGCTATTTTACCTTGAAATTCTTTACTTTCTATTGGGATTGTTAAGGATTGCTGTTTCGGATGAATGATTCAAACTTGCCTTCCACGTTGTGATGAGACACGGTTAAATCATTCGAGTAAGATGAGACACGGTTACAGGTTATCTACAGAACAGAGGAAGAGATTGACAATAGCCGTGGAGCTTGTTGCCAATCCCTTGATCATTTTCATGGACGAGCCAACCTCTGGTCTTGATGCAAGGGCTGCAGCCATTGTTATGAGAACGGTAAGAAACACAGTGGATACTAGAAGAACAGTCGTATGCACAATCCATCAACCTAGCATTTATATCTTTGAAGCCTTTGACGAGTTACTCCTGATGAAAAGAGGAGGACAGGTGATCTACTTAGGACCATTGGGTAGAAACTCTCACAAGGTCATGGAGTACTTTGAGGTAAACAATATAAACTGATTCATCTACAAGTTAAAACAGAAATTATTGTTAATCTCATTTCACGTAAAAATTACCTTTAACAGTCAGTTCCTGGGGTCCCAAAGATCAAAGAGAAGTATAATCCAGCAACATGGATGGTAGAAGTGAGCTCAGTAGTAGCTGAAGTCAGACTTGGAATTGACTTTGCTGAACACTACAAAGCATCATCCTTGTACAAGTACGTCAATACATAAATATAGGTGTGCCAATCTCAAAGCTTCTTTAAATTTGCGTTCTTAACTCATGTTTTGTTACGAGCAGGAGAAACAAGGCTTTGGTTCAGGAGCTAAGTACACCACCACCAGGAGCGAAAGACCTATATTTTGCTACTCAGTATTATCAGTCTACATGGGGACAACTCAAATCTTACTTTTAGAAACAGAAGTGGACTTACTGGAGAAGTCCTGATTATAACCTCCTCAGATACTTCTTCACATTGGTTGCTGCACTTATGGTTGGGACTATATTCTGGAAGGTTGGCAAAAAAAGGTTCGTTTCGATTATACAACATTCCTATATGGGTTGTATTCATCATATCCGAAGCCAAACAAAAAGACTATTGTAACTATATTCATGTTCTTTGAATTCAGGGACAGCGCAGGTGATCTTACAACAATTATCGGTGCCATATACTCTTCCGTTTTGTTTGTGGGTATTAACAACTGCTCAACAGTACAGCCAGTTGTAGCAATTGAAAGAACGGTCTTTTATAGAGAAAGAGCTGCTGGAATGTACTCTGCACTACCCTATGCCATTGCACAAGTGAGTTATAAGTTATTCATTCTAACGTATCCATCGCTTGGGTTTTTAACTCTACCGATCACATAACTCATGGATTATAATAATCACCTGATTTGCAGGTTCTTTCTGAAATACCCTACGTACTAGTCCAAACTATTTACTACACACTTATTGTGTATGCCATGATAGCCTTTGAATGGACAGCAGCGAAATTCTTCTAGTTCTTCTTTATCACCTTCTTCTCATTCCTCCACTCCACATACTATGGAATGATGACTGTTTCAGTCACTCCAAACCACCAAGTAGCAGCTATTTTTGCAGTACCATTCTATTCTCTCTTCAATCTTTTCTCTGGCTTCTTCATTCCAAGACTGGTATGTTCTCATTCAACATTTCTCACTTCCATTTCATCTATCAAACACTAACAATCCTTTTGCTCCTCAAATTTCAGAGAATTCCCAAGTGGTGGATTTGGTACTACTGGATTTGCCCCGTGGCATGGACTGTTTATGGGCTGATTGTGGCTCAATATGGTGATGTTGAAGACACAATTAGAGTTCCTGGTATAAGTCCAGATCTTACAATTAAGTGGTACATACAAAACCATTTTGGCTACACAATAGACTTTATGGCATCAGTTGCTGTAGTATTGGTGGTTTTCTTCACCTTCATGTTTGCTTTTTCCATAAAGAAACTCAACAACATGTTCTTTTGGGCCTTTGTACATACAGAAAAATGTATTGGTTTTAGGGGTGAGCATTATGCGGGCCGACCCGATTAATAAAATGCTAAAATACGAGTAAATCGGATCGGGCCGGGTATTACCCGAAATATTTTCAGTTTGGGACGGGTAACTTCGAAAAAAATCGGGTTACCCGATTATCCGAATTAGGTCTTGCCCTAATGCCCTTTTAGTAACTCTTCTCTACCCTCTCACGGCATTTGCATTTGCTCTCTCATTGCCTCTCTATCACTTTTACCTTTTCTGTCAAAATCAAATCGCAGAACGTCATTTCCTTCTTCTAACTTCTGTTCTTCTCTGTTCTTTGCCTTGCTTCTTGTTCTTCTCTCAAATCAAATAGCACCAAGGTCGGTAGGCAAAAGAAAGAGCCGTAGTAACTGAGCACCAAAGATCTGAAGGAAAATCGCTAAAATTAGATCCACAAGAGTCGGATCTGAAGTAGTAGTACTTGCCGAAGATAAACAGAGAACAAACTGCGGCAAGTAGAGAGTAGATCCGTAAGAATGGAGCACCAAAATCTGAAGGATAATAGTAAAAACTATGCCCACTAGAGTCGGATCTGAAGTAGAACACACGTGAGAAAGCCAATCGGTGAGCACTCTCAAACGTCCACTACTGATAGCTTTATTTGCTTCTTCTTTGTGATACTTATTGTTGCATTTCTCGAAGTGTATAAATAGAACATGTTTGGATTTCGATCTTGAATGTTATGTTTGTTTTTTCCTGTTTTTAGATGGAATAAGGAGGGTCAAATAATCCACTGATTCCAATCAATGTCGAGTCTCCGAATGAAGAGGCTAGAGAGGCCTCTGGAAAAGCGAGGCCTCCACAAGCACGAAAGCGAAAGGCTATGGCAAAAAGATCCGAGGTATGGCATCATTTTACTGCATTTGTGGCTGAAGATGGAAGTAGAAAAGGTAGATGCAATTATTGTGGTAAAGAGTATGCTGCCGA
>JAOQMR010004613.1:0-10968 GCA_027563865.1 Erythroxylum pelleterianum | reverse complement strand
TTCCTTTTGAAAAAGATCGTCACCCCTCACTTCCCAAGTAGTGGCCTCCCTCTTTTCTATATTGTCTTGCCACTATTTCAAATTGTCTGAGGCTTCAGCTTCTTATCGAAGGGCATAAAAAATGTTAACCTGTGGCTTATAAATAGTAAAGAGCTAGAGATCCTTCTTATCTTGTTGAGAAAGAGCATTGGCTACTCGATTGAGTCACCTTTTTTTGTACTTCACCGTAAAATCAAAACCCATTAGTTTACCAATCTAATGTTGTTAAGGTAAAGGGGTTAACCTCTAACCCCTGTTCTAACAAAAATTTTAGGCTAAAGTGATTGGTCCTAATGTGGAAATGCCTCCCCCAAAAATATGGTCTCTAATAGGTCATATATTTAGCAAGACATATAATCTCCCTTTTATACATTGCGAGCTTATAATAGCAATATGTTAATTTTCTACTAAAAAATGCAATTGGATGGCCTTGTTGTTATAGGATCAGCCTAATACCACTACTAGAAGCATCACAATTCACCACGAGCTCTTATTTAACATTAGGCAATCTCATAATAGGGGCTTCAAAAAGAGCCTTCTTCAAGTTAGAGAAGGCCAAATAAGCCTGGTTCCCTCATTGGTATGCACTCTTCTTCAACAAGCTAGTTATAGGTACCGTTATTTACCCATAATTTTTATATATATTTCCTCTATTACCCTGCTAACCTTAAGAAGCCCTTGAGAGCCTTGGTTGATTGTGGTAGTGGCCACTCTATTATCGCCTTAATCTTATTTACATTTGCTTCCACTCGTTCACCACAACAATATGACCCAAGTACGTCACCTGATTGTCTCCATATGTGTATGTTGATTTCTTAAGAAAAAATAGTGAGCTTGCAACAATTCAAAAACTAAATGCATGTACTGAATATACTCAATCCAATTCTTACTATATATTAAAATGTCATCAAACAAGACTAAGACAAATTTACGCAAATAAGGCCTAAATACCTCATTCATCAAACTTTCAAAAGTAGAGGAAGTATTGGTCAACCCAAAGGGTATTACCAGGAATTCGAAATACCTATGGTGCGTTATGAAAATTGTCTTCTCTATGTTCCGATGATCCATTCTAATTTGATGATATCCCTAACGAAGATATAACTTTGTGAAATAGTGTGCTCTATACAACTCATCTAACAACCCATCCATTATTGAGATCGAAAAATTGTCCTTTACCATATGAATGTTAAGCTTCCTATAGTCCATACAAAATCTCCATGTCCCATCATGTTTCCTCATTAGTAGTATCGATGAAGAAAAGGGAGATTGACTTAGCCTTATTATTCCTTGTTGTAGCATAGTCTCACATTGCTTCTCTATCTTATCCTTTTGAAGGTGACGATAATGGTAAGGTTGCACCACCACTAGTCTTGATCCTGACATCAAAGGAATTCTATGATCACAAATTCCACTAGACGGTAACCCTGAAGGTTCCACAAACAAATCTGGAAATTTTACCAATAATTTTTCTATAGCGAGGGAGGTCGAATATTATCCCTTCATTATTGCTACTCTCAATTCAACACTCGAAACTTGCCCCTTCCATTGCACGTTCTTTCCATTTGGCTCAAAGCTCATTATTATAGATGCTAGTCTCATAATATAGGGCCTAATGTACACAATCATTTAACCCTTAAAACAACACAAAACCGTATAAGGGAATATAATAAAGATCAGTGGTAAAAGAATTAGAATCAACTTGTAGAGTTACCACCTTGTAGATATCCAAATTGGGCACTTTTCTCTATTAACCACTGCTACCTATAGTCTTGGCTACTCCCTTACTGTAATATTAATCTTGGGTATCACTCCCTCCCAAATGAAATTGTGGGTACTCTCCGAATCCACCAATAACCATGTCGACCAACCAATCATTAGTGCTTACAATTGCATCAATTGTGAGCTCTAAATCCCACTTATAGATTGTACGAATGTTGAATATTAATTTAAATTTTGTTTTCTTTAAACAGTGTCATCTATTAAGATTGGGATTTGTAAGATAAAGCAGTAAAGATAAAGATTATCTAATAATGGAGTAGTAAGGATAAGATTTGTTATTAGTTAGAAGATAAAATTTTATCTGTTAAGGTAAAGTTGTTATCTGTTAGGATTTAAACTATATTGTAGAAGCCTATATAAAGGCATAAGTTTCAGAATAAAAAGTAGCAACAATAAAAGTTAACAATTTGCGTTAATCAATTGTTGTTCATTATTCTTCTCTCTCCCTCTTTCCCTAATAAAGTGGTATCATAGCTTAATATCAGATTCGATCTTCTTTTCTCTACCTTAAGGGAAAAGTAGGTGTAAGGGGTGGAGAGGAAAGACTGAGAGGAAGTCATGACACCAAATAATTTTTCTCCTATTCCAATTCCCAATTTCAATAGAGAACACTATCAATTATAGGTCATCAAAATGAAATCTTGTTTGAAAGCCTTGAGTTTGTGGGAGGTTGTTAAGAGTGATTATAATCCTACCCCACTTTTAGAAAATCCCAAACTAACTTAAATAAAAAACTGATGAAGTAGCAAGGAATCCAAAAGTGCTTTCTTGTATATATTTGGCAGTGTTGGAGGGAATTTTTTCAAATATAAGGACTTACGAATTGCCTTAAGAACCATGAGGAAAAATCGAGAAAGAGTTTGAAGGCAATGAAAAAACAAAAATGATGCAAATTTTGGATCTCAAAAGAGAATTTAAGATGTTAAAGATGAAGGAAAGTACCAAGGAATATGCAAAGTTACTAAATGCTCTTCAAGTCATGGACCAAATAAGAATGATGAGGGAAGAGGAAATTGAACATAAAGTTGATAGAGCTTATTTAGCCAAGAATTCATCTTCAAAGGGAAAAGACAAAGTTGTTCAATATAACAAGTGTAAAAAACTTGGTCACAGAGAGAAAGATTGTTAGCACAAGAGCAGGCCTCAATGTTTCAAGTGCAACAAATTTGGGCACATGCAAAGGAATTCCAAACTTTAAAATGAAGCATAGATAAATATAGCTCAAGAGACATAGAAGAAGCTCTATTTTAAAGTCGTTGGTGAGACGTGCACCATGGAGAGAAGTGCTCCAACAATTGAAGGTTGATGATGAGAAATACATCACATTTGAAGAGAAGTGCTTGACAATTTATTTGGAGAGAAGTGCTCCATGTATGTAATTTTAATTCAATGGGGTGTTGAGTATTGATTTAAAATTGGTATTTGTTTAATGATAAAATTTGTTATCTATTAGGATTGGGAGTAGCAAGATAGAGTAGTAAAGATAAAGATTATCTAATAATGGGGTTGTAAAAATAAGATTTGTTATCTGTTAGATAAAATTTTATCTGTTAAGAAAAAAATGTTATCTGTTATGATTTAAACTTTATTGTAAAAGCTTATATAAAGGCATCAGTTTCAGAATAAAAAGCACTAGTAAAGGTTAGCAATTTGTGTTAATCATTTGTTGTTCATTGTTCTTTTCTCCCCCTCTTTCCCTAACAACAAAATCTCATGTCGCCTGCCGCCTCTTCCTCCTGCTCACTATCTAAATCTGACACTTCGATCTAAAAAAGACTCCTGCACTTATGTACAATTGAGTATGATTTATTGCAGTTAAAACATAGTCCTTTAGCCCTTCTTTCTACCAACTCAGCCCTTGAAAGCCTCTTGAAAAATGGGGTTGGGTGTTGCCTGAACCGCTAGTAGTTGACCTTGCCGGTTCCCTCCTCCCTCATTTCTTTGGTGCTTCTATTCTTAATAAAGGTAGTGCTAGCTGCAACATATTTAAGGGTTGTCCACCCAGCCTAAAATTTAGAGTTGCCCTATAATATATATTGTTCTTTCCTCTCTAAAGCTCGTGCCATATTAATTGCAACTCTCAAATTACCGGGTTATTGCATCTCTACCTCGATCCAAAGGCTCTCCACCAGTACTATCATAAATAAGTTCACCTTTTGATGGGGGGTTCAAGTATGTGGTCTTTCCTAACAAGGATTTAAATTGTTGTTGGTAATCTTCTAAGGCTTGTGTTTGATTAAAATGTCGACTCTCCTACAGGATTATTGTCATAGGTGGTCCAAATCTTACGAGACAATGTTCTTTAAATCCTTCCCACTCTGATTCCAGCTCCTTTAGCTCCAACTGATAAAACCACAACTCCCACCTTGTTCAACCTTTTGGATTTTTTGATTCCTAAAAGGTTATCCACTCCTCTTTAACTATATCAAGAGGTCTTATGTGTTGGGAAAATCGAGTAATTGTTTCCTCTAAGGTAAACAATTAGTAAAGTGAACCGATTCGGTAATATCCAGAAAAGACCGACAAATGGACTCCTAAAACAGTATTACTATTCCGCTTAAAATCCCAGGAAAGGGCGGAGGGGTCACAAACGGTCCTACGTAAAACTCATTCTCCTAGACATAAATTATGTGCACGGTGTATTTATCACAACCTAACCCATATACACACACGAACAGTAAATATACCCAAATAAATTAAACATAAGACTACAAATATACCCAACAAATAATATTGAATACTACACTACAACTTGAAAAGAAACAAAACAATAAATGCAGAATAATAAAAGCGATAAGAAGAACACGTCCGAAAATTTGATAACGGAGTTTAGCCAAATGCACCTAGTCTCCGAGCACCTCTCAAATGGCCCGCTTTTATTTAAATTTGGGATAGATATCAATGGGAGGGGAGAGCCCTTCTTTTATAGCTTACAAACTACTCACCATTTGATAATCTATTAATATGGGATAAAAATGGTACTAGTAACCCACCAATGTGGGATCAAAACATTGATGCCAAAAGATAACAAATCTCTACCTTGGCACAATTTTTGGTCCCACCAAATACAAATCTTCTCAATTAAATAAAAAATAAAATGATCCTTGTAGTGCTTCCAAATTTACGCCGTCATTCGCTGACTCAAATGTGCAAGATATTTACCATGTCTAAACAATGTTCAAACTTGACTCTTGTAACCATCTTGGTCAGCATATCTGCAGAATTTCTCACACAAAGTGATAGCGAACATCAATGTGCTTCGTCCTTGCATGAAAGACTAGATTCTTTGCTAAATAAATAGCACTCTGACTGTCAGTATATACCTCAAGTTATTTCTAACCAAGTATTAAGTCTTTAAGCAACCCATGAAGCCAAATTGTCTCTTTCACAACTTCTGTAATAGCCATATACTTTGCCTCTATTGTAGACAAAGCCACCGTTGACTGCAAAGTAGACTTCCAACTAACTAACGCCTTCGCTAAAGTGAACAAATAGCCAGTTGTAGACCATCACTTATCTAAGTCACCTGCATAATCAGTATCGCAATATCCAACTACGCGTTGACCAAGTAATTCATCCTGCTCAAATGTTAAACGAACATCTACGGTATCTAGGATATACCATAGAATCCATTTCACAACTTGCCAATGAACCTTATCTGGATCATGCACGTATCTGCTTACAACACTAACAGCCTGTGAAATATCCAGTCTTGTACACATCATTGCATACATCAAGCTTCTAACTGCATTAGCATATTGGACTTTTGCCATGTATTCTCGCTCTTCATATGACTTTGGAGATACCTGGTTACTTAGTTTCAAATGAGGAGCAAGTGGGGTACTAACAAGTTTTGAATCTTTATGTATACCAAAACGTTGTAATACCTTTTTCAACTACTGCTTCTGTGACAACCAAAGCTTGCCTCTCTCTCTCTCTGTCCTTGCTTATCTCCATGCCGAGAATCTTTTTGGCTTCCCCCAAATCCTTAATCTTGAACTCTTTACTCAACTTAGCCTTTAATATGTCAATTTCGCTTTGGCTCTTTGTCGCAATCAGCATATCATCAACATATAAGAGTTGGTAGATGTAGGACCCATCTTAAAGTCTGCGCAAATGCGCACAATCCAATTGCCTTTTTTCCCTTCGATAGTTGTGTCAGCTTCCATGTCTTGTTCTTCTTAAGAGATTGCATTTCCTCTTCTATTTCACCTGCCTAACTGCCACTTTCTAAACTTCGGATTACTTCTGGGAAAGTAGATGGAACATCATCAACAACTGGGAGTGCATAAGCTACCACGTCATTAAAACAAGCAGGTTTTTGAATTTCTCGTCTCGTCCTTCTAGCGACAGTTGACTCTAATTGCTGCGAAGGTTCTTGGGTCGAAACCTCTTCCTCATCTGACTTTTCTTCTACCATAGGAGAGTCACTAGTAGTGCTTTTTGCTAGGATCACCACTGTCTATTCAAACTCCACCTGCTGGGAAGTACCATCAGCCCCTCCTAGAGTTACCTTATTTAACATGGTAGATTATCAAAGGTAACATCCCTGCTGACAAATATCTTCTTTGACTCTAGACACCACAAACGATATCCCTTAACTCCAACATTGAAGCCCATAAATAGAGCCTTCTTTGCTCGTAGATCCAACTTTGATTCATTCACATGATAATATGCGGTATAACCAAAAATACACAAAGAATTGTAATCTGTTGCAGGTTTCCCGGACCATACCTCTAAAGGAGTCTTGCCACCTATAACAGATGAAGGTAAGCGATTGACGAGATATTGAGCATATGCCATAGCCTCAACCTAAAACTTTCCGCCTAACCTAGCATTAGACAACATACAACGAACTTTTTCCACTAGTGTCTTGTTCACACGCTCTAACATCCCATTTTGTTGTGATGTTTTTCTAATTGTGAAGTGCCAAACTATGTCACACTCTTGACATACTTTCAGAAAAGGATCACTATTGTATTCTCCACCGTTGTATGTCCAGAGGACTTTGATCTTCCTTCTCGTCTGGTTTTCAACCTGAGCTTTCTACTTAAGGAAAACCTCAAGCACATCATCTTTGTTCTTCATAGTAAACACTCCCACTCTTTTTGAAAAATCATCAACAAAAGTGACAAAATAATGTCTACCTCTAAGTGACGGAGTCTTGGAAGGTCCCCATACATCTTATTGCACATAATCCAAAATTCCCTTGGTATTATGGATAAAGTGCCAAATTTCACTCTTTTTTGTTTTCTCAGAACACAATGCTCACAAAATTCTAATTTCCAAGTCTTCGTAACTTCCAATAATTCTTGCTTGGCAAGAGTTTGCAAAGATTTTTCACCAGCATGTCCCAAACACATATGTCACAGCTTTGTTGCCTCTACATCCTTGTTATTGCTTGAAGTTACTGCTGCTACCATCCCATTCACTATACTACCTTGGTAATAATACAGATTTTTCTTCCTAACACCTTTCAACATTGTCAGCGCTCCTGAAGTTGCTTTAAGAATTCCATCTCACATCATTACAACTAGGCCTTGTGATTCTAAAGTCTCCAAAGAGATGAGATTCTTCTTTAACTTCGGCACGTACCACACATCCCTCAAAATTATGGTGGATCCATCATGATTCCGTAGCTTGATTGAACCTATGCCGACTGTTTTACATAGATTATCATTACCCATGTAAACAACCCGCCATCGAGTTCTTCAAAATCAAAGAACTACTCTCGGATGGGAGACATATGTTAGAAGCAACCTGAATCCAAATTCCACTCGTCTAAATGCGATGTTGAAAGTGAAACCATCAAAGAGATATCTGATTTCGTGTTACTTTTACACTCTGCAACATTTGCATCTTTCGGAGCCTTCCCTTCTTTAATTTTAGACAGTGTTTCTTCCAGTGTCCTTTCTCATGACAAAAAGCACACTCATCTTTGGCAACTCAGCTTTTGATTTGGATCTTCCTCTTTTCCTTTTTGACTGGCTTTGCTGACAACCTCTTGCTACCAATGCTTCATCTACTGTAGCTATTTTGTTTTTCATTTTATCATTCTTTCTCAATTCATGACTATATAAAGCAGAACATACAGCATCTAAAGACACATTCTCCTTTCCATGAAGTACCGTAGTCTCCAAGTGTTTAAGTTCTATCAAAGCCAAATCTTCATCCTCAAATTTCACATCCAAATTCAATAGGTCTACTACTAACTGATTAAACATAGTGATTTGTTCATTCATAATAATACCTGGTCAGTAATCAAATTGAAACGACCTTTTCTTCATAAGGAGCTTATTTTGACTGCTCTTTTCCAGAAATTTGTCTTCCAATGCCTTCCACAATTTGTGTGCAGAAGTCTCGTTCTTGAAAGCATACTTCTGCTTTCTAGAGAGACACGATCAAATTGTTCCACATGCCAACCAATTTATGATATTCCAATCGTTATCTTCAACATCTTCTGATTTATTTTCTTCAATAGCAATGT
This sequence comes from Erythroxylum pelleterianum, assembly GCA_027563865.1. Lineage (NCBI taxonomy): Eukaryota > Viridiplantae > Streptophyta > Magnoliopsida > Malpighiales > Erythroxylaceae > Erythroxylum > Erythroxylum pelleterianum. The sequence continues at coordinate 2,660 of JAOQMR010004613.1, read as the reverse complement.
TAAGACCCTGCTGGAAAAGGGAGTTCAAAACCTCCCCTTGCCACATGTCAAAATGGCCAGTACCTTCAAATATCTCTACCGCCAATTTCAAACTTGACAACGGAATCCTAGACCATGATGACGAGGAAGCCGATGTCCCTGGTGTTTTTTGATCATTATGTGCCATTACAGACTCAAAATATAGCATTCAGTATAACAAAAAATTACAAACAAACTAAGGATGAACCTTTAGCTCTGATTTCACATGTTGGAAAAATCAGGTAATTTTTTCTCTAAGGTAAACAACTAGTGAAGTGAATCGATTCGGTAATACCCAAGAAAGACCGTCAAACGGACTCCTAAGACAATATTATCATTTCACGTAAAATCCTAGGAAAAGGCGGAGGGGTCATAAACGGTCTCACTTAAAACTCAACCTTCTAGACAGAAATTACGTGCACGGTATATTTATCACAACCTAACTCGTATATACACATGAACATTAAATACACCCAAATAAATTGAACACAACACTACAAATATACCAGACAAATAATATTGAATACTATACTACAACTTGAAAAGAAATAAAATAATAAATGCGGAATAATAAAAGCGATAAGAAAGAACACATCTGAAAATTTGATAACGATCTCAAATGGCCTGCTTTTATTTAAATATGGGAGAAGAGATACAAATTTGGGATAGACATTAATGGGAGAGGAGAGTCCTTCTTTTATAGCTCTCAAACTACTCACCATTTGATAATCTATCAATATGGGATAAAAATGGTATTAGTAACCCACCAATGTGGGATCAAAACATTGATGCCAAAAGATAACATTATGACCCATTATAGGCAGGAAATTCAAACTTGGAGTAGGGTAATACCAACCGATCCTTGATCTGCCCATTTGCTCTCTCCTCTGAATAGTTTCGACTCCCTTGATTGCCACTACTAGAACCACCAACAGTGTTCCTTCCTAAATCCTTTCCCAATCTATGGACATCGAGTGTGAGCTCCTCCATCTAATCTTCTACTGCATGTTGCCTCATAGACTATAGTTTGCATAAAAGCCTTAATTTGCATACTAAGTTGTTATGCACTCTAGTATAGGATCTAATCACGGGTTGAGAAACAAGAAAAATCATCTCTTTTTCCTAGTCATGTTTTCTTTTTTCTCTGAAGAATTTATACTGATACGAGGAAAAAAACCAATCCCCATTAGAATCTCGTACAATGGTTACTGTTTTTTTATTTGGCAGTTGGGTTTTTCTTGATAAAATTTTTTCTTGTCTCTTTATTAACCATAGTAGCCTTTAAGTAGACGTAAGAATAAATTAACAACCCTAATTAGGACTCCTAATTAAAGGACTAAAAATAGAATCCTAACAGAAATAGGAAATATAATATATAAAAATCTTAACATAATAAATAAAATAAAAGTAGATTTGTTAATGACTATCCTGTCACTTTTCTTGCGTCAACGAGTAAACTTTTTCTGCTTATTCATCCCCCACATTTTGTTTGTTTCATCATCTATGTGACGTTGTATTCAACAAACTATCTATTGTCTACAATTTACTTGTCTTTTATTCTTGTTTTTTTGGTTACAAAGGAAAAAAAATCAAAACGACAAGACAAACACTCTAACTAGCGCAGTGATCTGCGGTACAAAGTTCCTTGTTTATCTCGGTTTATGTGTGCCATGACAACTGTTGGGGGCTCCCAATATATAGGCCTAGGCTAGATAAAGCTACGAGAGAGGCCAGACTATTAACACACCTGTTCCCTTTGCGATATACATGCTGAAATTTCACCTTCCAAGCTCAGTGGAGTAAACTACGTGTACCTGCCACCAAGAAATAATACTCACCCGAAGCTATAATATAAGAAGAAAGAATATTTATCACCTCTAAGGAATCCACTTCGATGATAACTCGTCTATAGCCAAGCATCCAAGTCAGTATAAGTCCCAATTGGACTCCCTATAATTCGGCAGCTAAAGGCGAGGCCCTTCTAATGTATTGGAGAAGTCCACTGCACCATTGACCGTGGCAATCCCTAAGCAATCCTCCAACAATAGCAATGTTAATCCCTTATTTAACCGCACCATCTATATTTAACTTGACTCAACCTTCCATTAGTTTGGTCCAACCAACAAAATTACCCACTGATAATCCTTGATCCTTATCCACAAAATGTTAGTACTTTTCACTTTGGAAAGCACTGTACCCTATCAATCACCTCAGCATCTCTTGACGGAGACTTACGCTGCATTTAGTTATTGTCTCCAGTATGCAGAGACGAAACGAGACAAAAATTTAGAGATAGAGCATAACAAAAATTGAAAACAATGAGGTGTTTGGTTGTGATGGACATAACAGATAAAACTGTCTCCATCTCGATGATAGAAATGTGTTTGGTTGCAGTTGACAAAACATAAAAATAGTGTCAATGACTAAATGCTCCTGCAGTATAATATGATTGGAAATATGTAATTCATTGATTATTTTAAAACAAATGATTTGTATTAGTTAAAAAGTTAACAAATAATAATAATAACAATAAGAATAAGAAATTAATTTCGTATAATAATAATAATGATAGAAGAAGAAGATGAAGAAAATTAATAATAATAAGGAATTTAATAATCACAATAATAATAAGAAAATTAATT
>JAOQMR010004586.1:0-10970 GCA_027563865.1 Erythroxylum pelleterianum | reverse complement strand
TTGCCTACTTCTCCGAGCACCACTTAAGGCAGCCTGCTCTTATTCAGAAGAGAATACTAAATTTGATATGTATACAGTTTTGGTGTATTTATCAAATATTTTTTGGATGTCTTTGATTAGGAGGGGGAGGAGTTATTTATAACTTCCAAAACTTACCCCTTCTTCATTCCTTACCAATGTGGGATAGGAATGGTGCCATTAAAGTCAAAAATGCCATGCCATAAAAAAAAGTCAAAAAAATACAACAGAAGATACCTTCAGAAGATCCATAACGCATACAGGTTTAGATAACAGTTAGACGCTAGAGGAAAGAGAGATTCAGAACGCAGATAGGTTTACATAACAGTTAGATTCATATGCGTTCAAGCTCAAAAATCGAAATAGCAAAATTTAGATCCAACGAAATGAACAGGGACAGGGGGCTGATTAATATAATGCTTAAATTGGAATTCAAAGTAAGAGAAACATGCAGTACTGTCAGCCCAAGGATGTCCGCATGGGATGAGAACAATGATGACATTAAAAGCTAACTGTAGTTGGGAGATAACAGATTTAAATATGTAGAAACATTAAATTCACAACTTTGAAATACATTAGTAAGAGACACCCCAAATCTTTATCTCCAGAGAATTTGCCTTATCACTAATTATTTAAAATTTTAGTTATTTATGTCACACATTAAATATATTATAATGTAAATAAAAGAATATTAATTTACATCAAATTCTAGATCATAAGAATTTTTATAATGAAAAATATTAGATATCCACTTACAAAAAATATATTAGAAAGTATTTCGATATTTGTTAAAATTTTAAATACATTTTTTGTTTTGACATTGGCATTTTTTTTATTTCATTACAAGTGACTTTCGTTGTGTTCTTTTACGAGCTTACAAAGAAGATCAAACGATAAAATGCAAATCAGATTTACCAAAAAAAAGATAAAATGCAAATCAGATTGTTGGATTAAATGAAGTTCTAACTCAAATGATAACAAAATATATATATATATATTATTACTAAGTATTTGGTGATATTAGTAAAACAGCTTGTCAAAGATTTAATCAAAAGGTCAAAGATCAACTTCAATAAAAGGACAAAAAGTGATCAAAGAGCAAAAACAAGTAAAGTAGAATACCAAATATAGCTCAAAAGCGTTTCAGCGAAATTTAAGTCAAGAGTTAGGAATAAGAAAGACTGCAGGCACTCCATATGTAACAAACATTGTATCTTTCTTATAACCATGTCTTGCTTATAAAATGGATTGAGAGTTTACTCATGATCATTTAGGCGTAAAACATAATACATAAATCCTTTCACAGTAAAGAGAAATTTTCTTTTAAATTTTAAATAAAATATCTTGTTCTTTAAATAAATTTGGAGAAACTTCTTTTTTTTTTATCGTAGTTTTTAATTTTTATTTTCTGTTTTTAATTTTTTAAATAAAAGCAAAAACACTTTTGGTTGTTAATGTCAATAAATTTATATTTTTTTATTACTGATAATAATTACATATAAGATAAAACTTAATGATAAGTTCGTTTTAATTAATTAAATTTATTTTAATCTCTTATATAATATTTATTAATAAATTATCAATAAGATTATTTTATTATATTAAAATAAATAATTTAAAAATTAATATTTATTTTAAATATATTTTAATTACTAAATCAAATTTTACTTGAAATCTATATATTTTGAAGGTATTTTAAATTTAATTATTTATTAATAATTATGAAAATAACTTAATTTAATTATAAAATTAAATAAATTATTAAATAAAATTCAATTATCATAATTTTATTAAAAAAATTAAAATTAAAAATTAAATAAAATTATTCATAATTCTTTTTAATAATTAATATATTAAATAACTCAATAATATATATTTAGTTGATAGTAAATTAGATAATGAAAAAAACATAAACAGAAAACAAAACCACTTTTTATGGTTTTCACAAAATTTGAAAACTGAAAGAAACCAAAACCAAAAATAGAAATTAAAAACTCAAACAAACAATAATTTTTACTAAATTTGAAAGCAAAAATAAAAACAAGTAGACCCTCAGAGTTTGACTAACTTAAAGGTTTGGCTCACATGGCTTAACCTAAGAAAAAAGCTACAAAATAAGTTTAGTTTGTTAGGTTAGGTGATAGGCTAGCCGAACCTTAGCTAAACTAATATAAGTCGAAGGTATGTGGTTAGCTAATTGGATTCTCCTAGAAATTAGCCATTGTAATGACTAATTTATGTGGCTAATGATTGTTTGAGTTAATTTTTAACTATAAATAAATTACATACAAGTTTTGAAATTATCTTTGGCACTAGAGGTAGTCTTGAGAAACTTTTAAGAGAGTTTCATTACGTTTATATATGTGTGAGCATGAAATGAAGCCTTAATGTATTTAATGATTAATAAATGAGTTCTTTAGATCAATATTACCCCTTCTGTACGATTTCTACATTTGGAATTGCTTCTATAAGTCTACTCTTCTATTTTGCCTCCACTCACGTCTTTTTATAGTAATTGTTAGGATTTTTGGGATATATACGGTTTGATACACAATTGTGTAATGTACCGTGTATAACCCACTCACGTCTTTTCATATGAATTCTTCTCCTTTTAGTTTATGAAGGCAATTATAACCTATAAATGCACTTATAACAAATTAAGTACCAAATATACAATACGAGTATAAAATATCAAGCAAAAATTGTAACATCCTGTTACCCATGTTAAGGCAAGAATAATGAATTATGAGAAATTGGAAAATACATATCATGTTTTGCATATTTTTACACATACATGAGAATTTTGATTATTACACATGAATATGATTATATATGTATTCATTGACATTTTACGAGTATAATTGATTTATAAATGTGATTATATTAAGAATTGTGGTTGAAATGTGTTAAAAACTGATTTGGTGTTGCTACTTGTTGTTTCATAAATTTTGGTGAATTTTAGGAAATTCCAAAAATTTGGGGTTCATTTGGACTAGGACAAACGCCAAGTGGTAGGATAAATTGATACATGAAAAATTTGAATGATTTAGCCTAAAATTGAGTGACATTTGGCATAGTTAAATTAGTGACAAATGGATTAGTAATTAAGTGACAAATTGATCAATCATTGTGTGACAAATAGGCTGGTAAGTTGATGACAAATGGCATAGTTGATTAATGGACAAGTGACCTAGTTAGTTGGAGACATTTGGTAGCACCTATGCTTGATAGGTGCTGAACATGCCATAAGACATATGGCCATTCCATTGGATGACACCTAACACCTTAGGTGTAAGTTTCAGCAAGAGCAACTTCAGCTATGGTCATTTCTCTTCTTCCTTCCTCTCACACACCACCGAAACACTCTTCCTTGCACCTCCCTATGTTTGTTTATGTTCATGTCTGATTGTTGCACCAATAATTCGTGCTTCACCCTCACAAAATTAAGTAGAGAATCAAAACATAGTTGCCTTGTCCTAGCTGAAATCTTTCAAGTTTCCACCTTGAATGTGTGATGATTCTGCATGTTTGGAGTACCGATTTAGAGTGACTTTTGAGCTGGGATTTGAACTAAACAAGTAAGTAAATGATTAGTGTTTATATCATGTTATGATAGAGAATTTATGGTGATTGAATTAGGGAAGATTGTATAAGATGTTGATGTGGAAGTGTGCTGGAATATTATGAACTAGAAAACTTTCACTGAACATGTCTCGATATTTTGATTATAACTTGATCTGTATATTTTTAAATGAGTTGATTCTTAATTCAGATTAAAATAGACACATATGTCTACAGCTTTCTTGAAGAAGTCTAATGTTAATTATATCTCTAAGCATTTCAAAATCTTATTGGAATTAGAGTTAGGAGTTCTGTTACAGTTTAAAATTAGTCTGAACTGTTTTGGGTATAACTTTCAGCATAATGAATCAAATTGTATGATTTTAGTGTTATTAGAAACTGGAAACATAGTGGAATAATTGTATAGAAGAAAGTATTACTGAAATACACCATTTTTCTTGTCATAATGATGATCATGTAAAGTTATCTCGAAAGGGGATGTTAGGATGAAAAATGCTGAGGTGTGCTGGAATTTGATAACTTGAATGTCTTTACAGAACATGACTCAGTATTTTGGCTATATTTGTATATGTAGATTTCCAAATGAAATGATTCTTGATTTAAATTGAATTAGAGACATTTGGATACAAATGTTAAGAAGAAATTGAATTTGAATTCTGTCCTTAAGGGTCTTGAAATTTCACTTGAAATTGAGTCTTGGCTTAGGCAGTAGTACTACCAGGGACAGAAATCATGTCCTGAGTTTATCAAAGAAACTGAATTGATTTAGATTGAATCAGACAATGGTGTCTTCACCAAAGTTGTAGTTTATTCACTTAGCTTTTAATTGGTACTAATTTTGTAATTTTTAAATATCTGAGTTAAAAGATATGAGTTATACAATTAGAGGGTATGTTCATGTACTAGCCAAAAGTTCAAATATACTTAGTCTATGGTATTGTGAGCATAGCTCATAAAATACTGAATCAAATTGGATGATTTTAGTTTCATTAGAAACTTAAGACATTGTAGAATAACTTTCCAGAAGGAAGTGTTGCTTAATTTTATCATTTATCCTATCAGATTAATTATGAAAAGTTGAACCAAAATTATGTGGGTAGAAAATCTGAAGTGGTTTATTAGGTTATGAAATTGATTTCACATTGTTTTATTTTGGTCCAAACTATAAGTACAAATGATATTAATGAGGGCTTTGATATCTGCTCAATTTGATGATAAGAATTATAATAAGATACCCATAATTGTCATTGAACATGCATTGCGCATACTTTCTATACATTGATTTGCATAAAAGAATACTTGTAAATTTGTGCAAAAATGTGATATTTGTGAACGTGTTATGTATGTTATAGAGGAGCACATCGGACGCCAATCAGACATTGCTGTGAGTCAACCTAGATGAATTTCCTACGATTGAATTGATTTGATTTGTTAAGCTTCCAATTATTGAACTGTTGCGATTTGTTTCTGAATTCCGGACTTAAAGTCCGAGGAGTATATATTTGGGATTGTATTGGAAGTGCTCTGATTTATTTGGTAATTTTGATTGTATTATGATATGTGAATTCTCAACGAAAGTTGAATGCCAGACTTAGGTTCGATGATTATGAAATTCTGACTGTGCTTTATAACTGATTGTGATACATGGTAAATTCAGAATTGATGCATTTCATAAAATGCATGCTTAGATAAAGACGTTGTGACCGGAGTAGCCAGTATGAAAGCGCTTGCATGTAGAGCTTTGCTCTGTGATATATGATTCTGCATGTAGATCTATGCTCTATGATATATGTTTCTGACTGAGCCCAATGGGCCAGTATTTGTATATGTGATAGGCACTCGGTCACAATAATAATAATGAATGTGGAGTCTCATATGCATCTGTATTTGTTTATATATGATCTGATTCACAATGATTAAATGATGTGCCACGATAGTGTGAGTATTTAGAATATACATGTTCTGTATGAATAATTGCGAAATATGTGATTTGTGTATGTGAATCCGGTGAAATCATCAATGATAGTTCACTCATTGAGTTCGTAAAACTCATAAAAATTGTAACGTAATTTTTTAGGTACGAGATAGGAGACTTAGTGTTTATTCTGGATTAGAAGAACGTTTTCGACTAAATTATGGTTCAGAAGTCTGTCAGCTGACGTCAGAAAGTTATAGCTTTTATTTTGTAGTTTTTGTTAGAACCTGTATGAGGTTTTGTAAATTTTTGTCTGATGGAAACAGTGTAAATTTTGTGAATGAATGCAATGAATGGTTTTAAAATTTGTTGACTTTTAAATGATGTTAGTTGATGCCATGTGTAAGTTGGATTTGTTTTTGCTCTAACATACCATTATCATAGGTTATGTATTTGAATGTTCCTGAATGTTTGGATATGTACCCTATGGTAGTGGGATGTTGCAAAAATACATCAAATATGAGGTATAAATATAGTCAAATATGCTTCTATCTAACATTTTTGCACTTAAGCTTTTACTTATCATCAAGCAAACTATAATCAAAATTATCAATCTTACAACATTTATCCATCATTAATCTTAACCTTTCCATTCATACTATAAATCATCATGTCATATTGAATCAAATTAACGTGCAATTAGATCAAATTATCTTCAAATTAACTTCCTACGTCCTTATTAATGGTAATCACATCAATAATCGCATTGAAATAAAAAACATAAACCTTTACACCTTCACCAAGATTTCACTCAATGAACTTGAGTGTTTAGGGTGAAAAGTATCAAACTCTCAATCAATGCACAGTAGAACTCTTACCATATGCTTGCAATATTATCATATCTCTATCACTTATCTATAAACTAGAAACAAAAATCAAAAGGTATTTACATATATTTTAATGGGCTTAGGTACAATATGTTTGGATAATAAAAAGGGTTGATTGAAAGAAATTTGCTAAAGAGAAATTACATTAAAAACTTGTTTACATTAGATACAGGTCCCTTTATTGCAACTCCATTAGTACCATATACTTTTTTTTCTATGCTTTTTTTTTCAATCAAAACATTTTTTCAAGCATTTAGTACCATAATTAAAGGAATAATGGACTATCAAGATTTTTAAGCTTTAAACAAGTAAATAATGCAAATAACCTTTAAGGTTCAAAATAATTAAAAGGGTTCAAAGAAAAATAAGATAAAGGTTAATATGTGGGTAATATCAATGAAAAAGGTTAAGGTTCAAGTTGGTTATTCCTAAAGATAAATTATGGGTAAGGTAATTATCAAAGAAATAGGTTGGCAAAAATTTTCGAATCTTAAGTACCTTTATCACTTCAATGCTTCTAATTTAACAAATATGATCTCAATATGTATGATAAAAGCAAGTTCTAGAATTGTTTAACTATGCATGATAACACACATGAAAGAAATAAATGAGTTTAAAAATTTTGAAAATTTTGCTTTTAGACTCAAAAGCTCACAAAAAAGATATGCATATATGTGTAAATAGTATGCAATTTCTATTCAATTTGATTATTTCAATGATTAATAAAAATATAACTTATATAAGCAATTTTATTCTAACTCTCATACTTTTTCATACTAATTCAAATCAATATTTAATAACGAAATACAATATTGATGGACAAATTTCAATTAAGTCAGAATATCAGTTTATAAAATTTATAACCAAGATTATAATAAGCTTGAGAAAATCATAAAAATTGTTAATCCCTTCCCCACACTTAAAGTTGTATATAGTATAAGTAAGTCAGAAGGTTTAGTGGTACTTTCCTGAATATGACCTTTTTTTGAATTCTAATCCATTTAATGTAAGGTTAAATCTTTGCAAAATATAAAGAAAAAGGGATAAAAGAACAAAAAGAAATAAAAATATCATATATGAATAACATATAAGAACATCATTAACTGTAATGTTAGAGAGAACAAAATAATTAATGGAAAGAAAATAAGAAATACACACAAAAGATAAAGAAAAAGAAAGAATATACAAGATTAAGCAGCTCCTCATTACGTGATCCTGGTTGGTCCGACAAAGGAGGGTTTTCGTGGTGATGATCTTGACTAGGTGGATTAGCTATTGGGGAAGTGCCCTTGCTGGCTGGTGGAGGCTGGAAATCAACATCTAGATGGTCCACTATTAAGAGCATCAGCTCTCCCATCCATCCAACTATAGATTGCAGCTTTTGTAACTGCACAATTGACATCTCCAGCTGTCCTACCTTTGTAAAGCATCAACTTAGCCTACTAAAGTCGGAGTTTCTTCTGAGTTCTTAAAAGCTATCCATCCATTTGTCCAATAAGGCTATCTTTAGCTGCATTAGGTTATGCAACCTAGCTTTAGGACCTCTCAGAATATCCAATTCTAGAATGACATCTTTCCTCTCTGGTGGTGGCGGCTGTGGTTATTGCAGCTGTTCCACTGCAGGTTGCTCCACTCTATGGCAGCTACTCTAGTGCAGGTTGCTCCATTCTGTACCTACCCTCCGCTGCTGGCTCATTGAGCTCTCTAATAAGTATATAGATATCACCTGTGGGATTATGACGTTTACGTATCATGCGTATATGTTGCATCATTGCCAGATTAAGCTGTACCATGGTAGTAATCTGTCGCATCAGTGGTAGTCAATCAAATAGAACCATTCGTTGTGCCAATCAAGTCACAAAAGGGCTAACACAAATTGTGCTAACCTTCCTATGTTCGCTCTGACGCCTAATGACTTGGATAAGTTCATGTCCCAGGTGAATTGGCATCCTCTTGTTCATACTCTAAAGGTAGTACACATCTACGTTCACGAAAACTCCCCAACTATCACCCCAACCACTCAACGTGTGACTCATCATACTGTGGATGTATTTAAAGGCTAGATGTCGTAATATTGAAGCCATTGACTTGCTTTGTTAGTCATCTTCTATAATGATCCCACTCCAAAAGTGTTAAGGACACAATCTATATAGAAAGTCCGTCTGTAGGGCAAGGCATTTCAATGTCCCCGCATGCTCTCATTTATAAAGACCCATTGTGATGAAGAATTATGTGTAGCTCATCTAGTATATTATCATCTAGAACTAAACTGTGTTCAAAAAATCCCCGTCATAGCAACCTCTCTCCATGAAGAATGTGGAAAGGACCTTTAGTGTGAGCTCCTAATACAAAGGGTTCCACAATGTTGAATAATCAGGACCATGTGCAAATGTCCATAAGATCCCGAACTTGTTGGGTTAAGCCAACTTGCTCTAGCACTTCCCAATCGATGTATCCACTTGTACTGAACTTTTTGTCCTTCAACCGTTAGTACTATTCCTCCTGGGGCCCTAATATTGAACAATAACATCTGTGGCCTCTATGGGGGCTGGGTTGTAATGGAAGATCCTTCACCTTGCTTTCTCATTCTGGGGGTCTCCTTTTCACATCGTGATCTTGTCATTGTATCTGCAACTTTGAATAAGTGTGAGAAGATTTACAGAGAATTTACTAGAATACATGTCTCCCATACTTAAAATCGATTATGCTCATTAGATTATTAATTGCAAAAACAAATTAACAACGAAAAAAGAACTAACATATAGAAATAATTAACACACATAAATAAATAAACAATTAAATAGATTTAACTAAAAAATCAACTAACAAACTAATTAATCTAAAAATTAAAATTAGAAATAGTGTAATTAACAAATTAAACCAACTTAATTATTAAATTATAATTATAACCCTAAAATTGAAATTAAAACCCTAAATTAACAATTACATAAAATTGGCAAAATTAAACACTAAATTCATGTAATTAAATACAAACCCATCATTAATTAATGTCAGAAATAACTAATTAACTTAATTGAACGCAAAAATATCACAGTTAAATATTTAGTGAGCAAAAACCGCAAGTTTACACAATGGAAGTTGAAATTTCACCCAAATTCCATGCAATTAGTCAATTAAGTCCTAAAATCAATTTGGTATTGAGAATAATCAAATATCAAACCATAATTAGACAATAAATCATAAAAATTCACATGAATCTTCAATTTTTTAATTCAAGCATTCTTGAGCAAATTCACCAAAATAAGGCAAAATATCTAATTAAACAAGTATAAACAAAAATTAAAAGAATTACTTACTTAGGTGTAGTTAGATTGGCCGAAAAATGAGAAAATTTGGAAGGGGAGAAATAAGAGCAATGGCAGCAATGAGAGAGGAATGAGAGAAATTGAAAAATATGAGAGAGTTAGGGTTTTTGAAGGTGTATCAAGAGTACATAGTCTGATAGACGACCGTATATCAAACCGTGTATATCACTAAGTTTCAGCTTTTCACAGGTTTACATGTTTTGGTGCATAGGTGTGTATCAAAACATGTAAAACTACACTAGCATGTCCAGAGAATGTGTAACTCTCTGTAAATGTGTGCGACTTTAACAATTGATGCTCAAATATGAAAATTTTGCACCTTAACAATATAAATCATAAACTCGCATACCCTAACCTGCTAATTATGCACAATTTGTTTCAAAATGCTTAATCTTTGTATCCTAAAACACAAAAAATTACTTAATTAAAACCTATACCAACATGAAAATAGAAAAAAGATAATATGGGAATTGAAATAAAATTAGAACTAACACATAGGTTGCCTTTCATGTAGCACTTTTTTTAAAACTTCATTAGCTTGACGTACCTTTAAGTTTACGGTGGTTTATATAAATTGAGTTGTTGTGGCCTTACCATAGGTCCCATGACCTGTAAGTGGGTTACCTTTTGATGCTTGGCACCAAATTTTTCCTTTGCCTTATTCCCTTGAATTTGCAACAGTTCCCATAGATCCTTAAATGTAGAGTTCTACACTATCTTGACATAACTCGTTAGCCTCAATAACATTAAAAAATTTAAGGGAATTAATTTTGACATTGGAGACTCTAAATATAACCTCTTCATCCCCTAACCTTAAAGTTAACTTGCCTTCGTCAACATCTATAATTGATTTAGTAGTCATTAATAATGGTTGTCTGAGGACTAAGGGTATTTCCGTATCCTCCTCTATGTCAAGAATTATAAAATTTGATAGGAATGTGAACTTATCAACCTTAACACTGTGGTCTCCAACTTATATGCTTCCTACTTGTTTGATGATTGCTCTTTCAAAGATTATTTACTCTTTGGTTCCTACAAAAGAGATTCAATAATAAGAAATTCATTCTTCAGTTGTTTTAAAAGATCAAGGACTTTATCTAACTCTGCCTCCAATGTATTTCTCTTTGCTTTGATAAGATATGAAATTGCAGGTCGATTGTAGCGCCCCCTTACCTTAGAGTACCCACCGGAACACCCGTAGGTCATCCCGATACATACCCTATGATAAGAGACCACTACTGA
>JAOQMR010004558.1:0-10971 GCA_027563865.1 Erythroxylum pelleterianum | reverse complement strand
CACCTCAAATCTAAGAGGATTCGAAGCCTTATTTCCTGACATTTTTCTTGTGCTCTTCTGCCTTGATGAATTTTACCGTATAAATAAATAGTACACCAGGTAAGTTTCCAGGAAAGAGAGGTGGGTCACAAAGGATACACTTAAATACCAAGTCTTTCCTTAGCCAGAACTTTCATAGACATGCACTTCCACACTACCACACCAAAGCTCCACCGCACCAAATGAACCTTTCTCAAGAAAATCTTTTCTGATGTGGAAGATCAGTCAAAACTGCGACCATAGAGCATGCTCAAAATTAAAAAAAAACACATCTTGGCTCTGATACTAATTGTTGAAAATTTAGACCTCCCGATCCCACACCCAAGGATATTTGATAGACAAAAATATCAGAAAATAATAAATAATAATAACACAAAAGAATTTACGTGAAAACTCCCAAATCGAAGAAAAAACCATAGGCAACAAGAAGAATTTTACTACGTAAAAAATCCTTACAATCACACAATTTTTCCTCTCACCTAATCCCCTAATACACTAACACACCCACAAAGAAATACTCACAACAAACTTTCTAACTCTTACCTCAAAAGAAGAATTTAACTAGAGTCAAATTTATCATACAAATCTTTGACTTTGTATTGGTGCATTAACCAAGGAAATAACAACCTCCTTATATAGGCAAGAGCCTTGCCCCAATTGTTTTCCCCATCTAATATGGGACAAACAAAAGAGTCAAAACTCAACAGACGTTAATGTGTCCATTATCTTTGTTGACATGACTTGTTACGTGGTCCAGAAATCTTAATTAATAAAATATGTCAACATTAATTAACATTGGTGATGTCATAAAATTACGACGTTTCAACATGAATAAATCCCTAATATGTCGATCCCTTCTCTCAGACATCGTTTTTTTTCTTGTCATCCCACTATCTATCCCTCCTCCCAGACACCTCTTCATTTAAACTTTGACTTTTAATTGGAAAGTTGGTGAGTTTTGACAGAAAATCTAAGGTAGGTCCTTTGAATCTTTTCATGAAAGGGTTGAGATAAATATCTTCATTAGAACACCTTCCCTCTCAAAAAATAATCAAAGCCCACTTTTAGATCTTGGATGGATGAAAATGTTTGGACACAGGGAGAATAGAGTTATGGGAGCAGAAGATTTGCTCTCGATCTTGGGAACATATCTTTTATTCCCATTGTTTTATTCCCCTTGTTCCTAAACTCATCCATCCATTCATTGCAATAAATTGGATAGATGAAAATGTTTGGGCACTGGGGGAACAGAGTTATAGGAGCAGAAGATCTGCTCTCGATCTCGGGAACAGATCTTCTATTCCCACTGCTTTATTCCCCATGTTCCCAAGCTCATCCATCCATTCATTGCAATAAATTGGATGGATGAAAATGTTTAGGCATAAGGGGAACAGAGTTATAGAAGCAGAAGATCTGCTCCTGATCTTGGGAATAGATCTTCTATTCTCATTGCACTATTCCCCCTGTTCCCAATTTCATCCATCCATTTATTGTAATAAATAGGATGAATGAAAATGTTTAGGCACAGGGGGGAACAGAGTTATGGAAGCAGAAGATCTGCTCCAGATCTCAGGAATAGATCTTTTATTCCCACTGCTCTATTCCCCCTGTTCCTAAGCTCATCCATCCATTTATTCCAATAAATTGGATGGATGAAAATGATTGGGCACAGGGGAAACAAAGTTATGGGAGTAGAAGATTTGCCCCGATCTTGTGAACAAATATTCTATTCCCCCTGTTCTCAAGTTAATCCATTCATTCATTGCAATAAATTGGATGGATGAAAATGTTTGGGCATAGGGGAACAAAGTTATAGAAGCAGAAGATCTGCTCCCCCAGATCTTTAACCAGCTACAGTTTACATGTTCCAGAAACCTTAATTAGTAAAACACGTCAACCTTAATTAACATTAGTGATGTCATAAAATGACGTCGTTTCATCAAGAATAAATCCCTAATCTGTCGATCCCTTCTCCCAAACATGGTTGTTCTTTTGTTTCTTGTCATCCCACTATCTAGCCCTCCTCCCAGACATCTTTTCCTTTAGATTTTGGCTTCTACTTGGAAAGTTAGTGAGTTTTGACAAAAACAACTTAGCTAGGTCCTTCGAATCTTTTCATGAAAGGCTTGAGATAAATATCTTCATTAGAACACCATGCTTGTCAAAAAATACTTTTAGATCTTTGATGGATGAAAATGTTCGGGCATAAGGGGAATAGGGTTATGAGAGCAGAAGATTTGCTCCCGATCTTGGGGACATATCTTTTATTCCCACACCTCTATTCCCCCTGCTCCCAAACTCATCCATCCATTATTGGATAAATGAAAACGTTTGGGCACAGGAGTAACAAAGTTATGGGAGCAGAAAAAGATTTGCTCCCGATCTTGTGAACAAATCTTCTATTCCCACTGCTCTATTCCTCTTGTTCTCAAGTTCATCCATTCATTCATTGCAATAAATTGGATAGATGAAAATGTTTGGTCACACGGGGAACAAAGTTATAGGAGCAGAAGATCTGCTCCCGATCTTGGGAACAGATCTTCAATTCCCACTGCTTTATTCCCCCTTTTCCCCAGCTCATCCATCCATTTATTGTAATAAATTGGATGGATAAAAAAGTTTGGGCACAAAGGGAATAGAGTTATGGGAGCAGACAATCTGCTCTCGATCTTGGGAATAGATCTTCTATTCCCACTGTTCTATTCCCCTTTGTTCTCAAGCTCATCCAAAATGTTTAGGCACAGGGGAACAGAGTTATGGAAGCAGATGATCTGCTCCGGATCTTAGGAGCATATCTTTTATTCCCATTGCTCTATTCCCCCTATTCCCAAGCTCATCCATCCATTCATTGCAATAAATTGGATGGATGAAAATGCTTGGGCACAGGGGGAACAAAGTTATGGGAGCAGAAGTTCTGCTCCCAATCTTGGGAACAAATCTTCTATTCCCACTACTTCTATTCCCTCTGTTTCCCAAGCTTATCCATTCATTCACTGCAATAAATTGGATGGATGAAAATGTTTGGGCATAGAGGGAACGAAGTTATGGAAGCAGAATATATGCTTCCCCCATATCTTTAACCAGCTACTGTTTACGTGTTTTGTTCAGCTATGATACCATATCTGCTCAATTATTTTTACATGATAAGATCATAAGAAGACAAAAATGGGGTTCTACGACAGTGACATAGCGTCAGAAACAATTGTTCCTTTTTCATTCTGTAATAGAGAACCAGACCAATAAAGTTTATTTTGTATCATTGATCACCGACCTTTGATGGGTTTTCATTAAAGATGAATATGACTGAGAAAGGTTGAAGCTGAACGTTGCATGTGTTGTTTGTAGCATTTTGTCTGGGAGGAGGGATTGACAGATTAGGGATTTATTCTTGTTGAAACAATCTCATTTTAGTTATGTCATAAAACGACAACATTTCATTAATCTTAATCACTACTGTTAATTAAGGCTGAAGTGTTTTATTAATTAAGGTTTCTAAAATATTTAACAAGTCACGTCAGTAAAGATAATCGACATACTAACGACGGGCTAGAGTTGAAAAAATTTGAAAATTTTATTACCACATTTTAGAGTTCGAGCTATAATTGCAAAATTAAGCTTTTTTTTACCCATTTAAAATAATTTACTAATAAAAGAGAGACAATAACAAGTAATAAAAAATAAAATAACTTCCAAAACGAAAGGAATAGGGATGATAATAGGTCGAGTTGGACTTGGGCCTAGGGCTTGAGTTAGAGGTAGCCCTACTTGGCCCGACTTGAACTTTTTTAACTTTGGGCCAACCCAGACCTATCTCGGGCTCAGTTGTCATCTCTAGAAAGGATCTAAATTGGGCAATTGCTAACATTAATAAATGTATTAGGATAATTAGAATGTATAATAGTTTTGAGCTTGGAGCCCAACCATCTTAATTTCGTAAAGGGTAGGAGACAACAAATAGGTATGATAATTTGGTTTGGCTTGCTTTGAAATTATCGAAACAAACTTAAGTTGATAAAATTTTGAGTAAAACTAGAATCGGAGGAGTCTATGAAATCCTCTGCTTCAATTACGGTGTTCCAACCTTGTTTCATTAAATCTCGTTTACATATTTATGTAAACCTCATATAAATATGTGGATGAGATTTATTGAAACATAATCGGAATACTATAATCGAAACAAATGATTTCCGTCTACTAGAGGTCCAAAAGTTTAAATAATCCAATCATTTGTTCAAAAATAATTTCATTTTGTAAAATTTATTCAAAATAATATTAGACGGCTCTCTCAAACTCAAAATCGATTTGACTTGATTATTATCATCTTCAAATTTAGAAGTAAGCCTAATCTAATTCAAATAGTTCAAACTAATTTTAATAAATTTAATAAAACCATTTTGTTTAAATTTCATTCGAAACCTTATTAGATCGGGCTAAAACGACATTTTTTGGGTATTGAGTTTAGTCTAACCCGACTTATAATCTAAACTATGTGGTTTATTAGTTTGGAGTGTGATCTTTATTAAACAAAGAAATGTTACAACCATACCAAACATAATGATTAAAAGTAAATATTTTTCCAAAATAACCTTACATTGTGTAACAATTAAGTGTATTGCATGTCAACGGATTAGGTAAGTGATTCGGCAATTCAACATTATATCCAATCTGTTAACATTCCATTTCTGTCTATTCTACCACTAGGCCTATGCAAAATGATTTAGTCAACTTTTGATTCAATGGATTAAATTTGAAGATAAAAAGATTTTTAATTTTAAGACTTAGTTAATAGATTAAAATTAAAAAGTTTAAGAGTTATATTTAAATTATATATTGTTGGACCAATGGTGGTTGACAAATAAAATCCCTTTATGTTTTGATAATAATAAAATGTATAGAATTGGTTAAGAAATTATTTCAGGTATTTTGGACTGATATTCAATTAAAGTATTATTGCAAATCAAGATAAAAATAATCTCCAATGATCAAGAGATAGACAATGATCAAGAGTTAGACACTGTTCAAAATATAGACAACATGCAAAAGATGATCATCATGTAGATTATGTTTGAAGAATTCAAAACAATATCTCAACAAACAAAGATCGAAGTTTATCTGAAATTATCCGTTGGAGCCAGCACTAGTCGACTATTATGTCACAAGTCAACTGATAATTATCATATCTGTTAAGTGGGGGTTTAGACAAGTCGACCAGAAAGGTGTAAGTCGACTATAAACAACAGACCTGTAAGTTGGATAACTGGATTAGTCGACTATCAGTCTATTAGTTGACTATTCGAAGAGCGGAGCTGAAAATCTTATGAAAAACATAAGTGATGCTAGTCGACTAATGCTTTAGAGACAAGTTGACTATAAGGTACTAGTCGACTATTACAACTCGACTAGTCGACTATCAGTGCAACTAAACACATTCTGACGAAGTCAATTGATATCAAACGGTACAAAAATTATTTTACAACGTCTATGAACAATCAACAACAGCTAGAAAAAGATCTACAACCACTATATTCATCTGGAAGCCTGAAAATAAAAGGAGCAACATCAAAGGATCAATAACGGCAGTCAATAGCAAAGCATACTGATCATTGTTCATATTTATTACTCTCAATTGCTCTTAGCTTGTTAAAAAAAATTCTATTCAGCTGTATTGGGTATTATCATTTCACTTTTCTATCATTGTTGTTGTGAGTTGAGTGATTAGTGGAAAATCACTAGTGTGGTAGGATTTGTGCCGAAAAATCAAATCGATTGTGAGGTGTAGCTTGAGCCGAAAATCAAGTGGTGTTGTAAAAGTTCATACTGAACTAAAAAGTATGCAGTAAAGCGATTTGCCAAATCCTAAGTGGGAGCTTAGGTAGAGGACGTAGGTCTTAGCACCAAACCTCTATAAAAATAGTGTTTGCCTTTCTTCCCTACACTCTTTATTTAATTTGTTCGATTGTTTCGTGTGTATTAACTCTTTGGTTTTGTAAAACTTTGCGAAAAAGTTTAAACGATCTATTCAACGCCCCTTCTAGATCGCTTTCAATTGGTATCAAAGCAGAAAATTCCAGGGATGGCGCTGAGTCTGTCACATAACAATCTGGCGGAAGAAGGTAACACAAATAATCGTCCTCCTTTGTTTAATGGTACTAACTATTCTTCTTGGAAAAATCCTATGAAATACCATATCATAAGTGAGGGAGTGGAGTATTGGAAGATCATCATCTTCGGCTTACATGTTCCACTGAATGAAAATGGTGAGGTGAAGACGGAGCTGGAGTATGATGAGAATGATTGGAAGCAGGCTTATATCAACGCAAAAGCCATGAAGCTGATATATTGTGCTCTCACTGTTGAGGAGAGAAATCGAGTGAACTCATGCACAAGTGCTCAAGAAATGTGGGAGAGACTTCGGATCACACTCGAAGGAACCAACCAAGTTTGAGAAACAAAGATCAACATGCTACTCCATGATTGCGAAATGTTTGTCATGAAGGAAGGTGAGTCTATTTCCACTATGCTTGATCGTTTAGCAGAAATTATCAATGGTTTAGGCAACCTTGGAAAGCACATGACGGATAGAGAGAAGGTGAAAAAGATTCTTTGCTCACTGCTAAAAGAATGGGATTCACAAGTCACTTCCATTATGGAGTCTAAAGATCTCAATCGATTGGAATTCAATGCCTTGGTGGGATCACTCATTAACTATGAGATCATTCTCAAATCAAGAGGAGGTAGAGGTGAGTCACAAAAGTCAATTGCTTAGTTCCTTCTCTTGATTAAAGTGATGAAGAGTTAGATGAAGAGGAAGAAGATGAAGAACTAGCACTTTATGCTAGAAACTTGAGAAAATTCAAAGGACTACTCAAGAATAGAAAGAGGGAATTACGTGGTGGAAGAAATGAAGAAAGAAAGAAGTACACCACGGAAAGAAGGACCAAAAGCTATGAAGAAAGAAGAGCAATGAAGAGTGTTGGAAATGTGAAAAAAGAGGACATCATGCTAGAGAATGCAAAAGTTCATCCATTTTCCAAAAAAAATGACAAGAATGACAAAGGGAAAAAGAAAGCTAGCCTTGTAACCTCTTGGAGTGATGATGAGGAAGCATATCAAAGCAATGATGAAAATAACTTGGCTCTTATGGAAAATAGCTCCTTGACAAGTGATGATGAGGATGAGGTACAAGCAAGGAATGAAAATCCACCAAGCACATGGTACATTGATAGTGGATGTTCAAGACACATGAGTGGAGACAAGAACATATTTGCAAAAATCAAACCAAAGAATCAAGGATTTGTCACATTTGGAGACAACAACAAAGGTAAAGTCATTGGTGTTGGTAAAGTGGGTAAGGAACATTTGCCTACCATTGACAATGTTTTACTTGTTGATGGATTGAAACATAATCTGCTAAGTGTTTCTCAATTATGTGATATGAATTTTAATGTGACTTTTGAATCATCTCAATGTATGGTTAAGAAAGATGAAAATATTGCTTTCATTGGTTTGAGACATGGTAATACTTATATTGTTGACTTACATGATGATAGTTCTTTTAATGAAAAGTGTTTAGTGACATTAGAAGAAAATGCATTTTTATGGCATAGAAAATTAGGACATGCACCATTGCCTTTAATTTCTAAACTTTCTAAAAATGATATTGTGAGAGGCTTGCCTAAGATAAAATTTGTTAAAGATCATTTGTGTGAATCTTGTTTGAAGGGAAAACATGTTAGAGAATCTTCCAAACTAAAGAAAGAAATTTGTACATCTAGAATTCTTGAACTTGTTCATATGGATTTAATTGGACCATCTAGGCATGCTAGTCTAAATGGTAAATTATATGTACTTGTAATTGTGGATGATTTTTTCAGATTTACTTGGGTAAGCTTTCTTGCAAATAAAAGTGATGCTTTTAACGAGTTTACTAAGTGGTGTAGGTTGGTACAAAATGAGAAGGATTTGACTATTGTTATAATAAGAACCGACCATGGAGGAGAGTTTGATTGTGAATCATTCGAAAGGCTTTGTGACAACTATGGAATGGAGCAAAATTTCTCAACACCAAGAACACCGCAACAAAACGGTATAGTAGAAAGGAAGAATCGCTCACTTGAGGAAATGAGTAGAACAATGCTGAATGAATACAATCTTCCTAAAGCTTTTGGGATGAGGCAATCAACACCGCTTGCTATGCCATCAATAGAGTGCATCTTAGACGAGACAAAAACAAGACACCATACGAGTTATAGAAAGGCTTGCTTTGATGATGATGCAGGAAATATAGGTAATGAAATTGAAGAAAAAGAATCTAATGAAGAAGAAAAGTTAGATGAAGAAGGTCATGTACCAAGTATTAAAACATGGGCAAAAGCAAAGAATCATCCTATGGAGCAAGTAATTGGTAGCTTAAATGATGGTTTGAGAACAAGGAGGAAAACTTATGAACACATGAGCAATTCAGCCTTCATCTAACTAGTGGAACCCAAGAATATAAAAGAGGCTCTTGAAGATGAAAATTGGCTATTGGCTATGCAAGAAGAACTTAACCAATTCAAGAGGAATAATGTTTGGGACTTGGTAGCACCACCAAATGACAAGACCATTATTGGAGTCAAGTGGGTAAATAGGATAAAGTATGATGAGAATGGTGAAGCAGTCAAAAATAAGTCAAGATTAGCAGCTCAAGGTTTTTATCAAGAAGAGGGACTTGACTATAATGAAACATTTGCACCAGTGGCTCTTTTGGAAGCAATCAGATTATTATGTGCTTTTTCTTCACATAAAAGGGTCAAATTAAATCAAATGGAGGTCAAGAGTGCATTTCTCAATGGATACATTCAAGAGGAAGTATATGTCAAACAACCACCAGGTTTTGAAGATCATGAACATCCGAATTATGTTTACAAGCTCAAGAAGGCACTATAAGGATTAAAGTAAGCACCTAGGGCAGGGTATGAAAGGTTAAGTACTTTTCTAACTCAAAATGGTTATATTCGTGGTAAAGTAGATAATACTTTTTTATAAAACATGTTGATCAAGATATGTTAGTTTGTCAAATATATGTTGATGATATTGTTTTTGGTACTACTAATGAATCTTTGTGTAAAGAATTTAGTGATTTAATGCAAAGTGAGTTTGAAATGAGCATGATGGGAGAACTCAAGTTCTTTCTTGGGTTGCAAATCAAGCAATACAAAGATGGCATCTTCATTCACCTATCCAAATATACAAAAGAACTTTTAAAGAAGTTTAACATGGAAGGATGCAAAGTAGCATCTACACCAATGGCATCAAATCTGGTCTTAGAAAAATCTGAACATGAAGAAGATGTTGATCAAAAGCTTTATAGAGGTATGATTGGATCTCTTTTATATTTAACTGCTTCTAGACCAGTTATAATGTTTGTCACGTGTCTTTGTGCTAGATTTCAATCTTGTCCCAAAATTTCTCATTTGAGTGCATGCAAAAGAATTTTTAGATATCTGAGTAAAACTATTAATCATGGTTTATGATATCCTACTTGTGATTCTTTTGATTTGTATGCATATAGTGATGCTGATTATGGTGGTTATAAGGTTGATAGAAAAAGTACTAGTGGTATATGCCATTTCTTAGGATCATCTTTGATTTCTTGGGTTAGTAAAAAACAAGTTAGTGTAGCTATTTCCATTGTTGAATCTGAATATGTAGCAGCTGGGAGTGCTTGTGCCCAAGTTCTTTAGCTTAAACATCAATCGCTTGATTATGGTATTATTGTTAAAAATATTCCAATTTATTGTGATAATACTAGTGTAATTTGTTTGAGTAAAAATCCCATTTTACATAGTAAATCAAAGCATATTGAGATAAGACATCATTTTATTCGTGACCATTGTTTGAAAGGTGACATTTATTTGAAACATATATCTTCTAGTGATCAATTGGCTGATATTTTTACCAAACCCCTTAAAGAAGATGTTTTTGTAAACATTAAATTGAAACTTGGTATGTGTGATTTGAATTCTATTGGTTAATTGTATTTATTTGCATATACTATCATAACAAAATGGTCAAATAATTTGGCAAATTTGCAATTCCATCAGAGATGCATCTTCATGATTTACATTTAGGTTTGAAGTGATTATTTTGAGTTTTAGAAAATTTCCAGTCGACTAATTGAAGTTTGAGACGACTGATATTAAGGAAATAGTCGAGTTAATTTGATTTGGTCATCTGGGAATGAAGTAATTAGGTGACTAGTCGACTACTGATCTTCGACCAGTCGACTAGTGATGTGCACGGGTATTTAAAAACCCATTCTCCCCTAATTTCTCCGAAAACCTATTCTCTTCTACTCTTGAGATTTCTTCTTCCTAGTCGACTATCCACTACAAATCTCTTCAAATCAGCACTACCCACTTTCAATCCACTTACAAAAACACGAAACCCATTTGTTATTTCATCAAATCATCTCATTCTTCTTTTCAGATCTCATTTTCGATTCCCAAACCCTAATCTCGTCCATTCTCTGTTTTTCTTCAAATCTCTCTACGTTCTTCAACATGGGACCAAGAAAAGCTTCGGGGAAAGGAAAGCAAGCTGAAACCACACCTCAACGTCCAAGGGTTCGAGGCTCTTCATCAAGGGGCGGTGTAGAGAGAGAAAATGAGGAGGTTGAGTCACGGTTTATTTCGAAGGAGGCTCAAAATATTTATTACAAGGTACTCAAAAATGAGGTTCTTATTCCCTCTATGAGATTTGACTTGTTGGACCCCAAACCTTTTTGATTAATTGAGAAATTGTTCATGATTATTCAGGTATAAAGAAAGAGGAATTCATGAATATAAAATGAAATGAGGAAAATGGTTTAAGGTACAAGATGGATTAAATATGAAATATTAGAAGTAAAAAGCTGGGAAAATGTAAGTTCAATGAACATGCTCAAGTGTT
>JAOQMR010004534.1:0-10972 GCA_027563865.1 Erythroxylum pelleterianum | reverse complement strand
TTGAAATCTATCAAGATACGTGAATATCTTCTTGTGGTGGATGAAGTCTAGGTGATTACGTAAGTGAAAAAAATTCTGCTGGTGGGTATATGTATGACTGTCATTTTTTAGGACTATTGGCTATGCATATAGAGACTTGAGTTAAATAACGTGTCGGTGGTGAGTGGAGTAACGTAGGAGTGTGTGAATGAGTGTTGCGTGTGTGGAGCAAATTGATTGGTGAATTAACACAGTGGGGGTTATAGAGCCGAACCATATGGTGTGAGTGAGTAAGGAAATTGCTTTCACTGATGGTGTGCGTGCTTTCTCCAATTGAGAAAGATTGTGGATTTACTTAAAAAAATTCCAAGAGTCCATATGTGCTCTCATCTCATCTCCTGGTAGTTTCTTTAGTCAGTCTTGGTAGTCGTATGTGTCATACAACTGGGAAGCATAAAAAGGGACGCTGTACTCGTTTCATTGATCAATTGTCAGCAAGTAATGATCGCGCAAATCCAGAGATTATGGTTATAGCGCACTAAAATTCGATTGTTTGTTGTGACGACTTCTAAATCTATTTCAGAGGAGCGGAAATGAAGTTGTTCTTTTTATCTCAAGTGTATTATTATTTTGTTCTTTATTATTTTAATCACTTGAGTTATTTGTTCATTATTTTTTCGTTAAAAAATTGATTGAGAAAATCCTCTGTCGAGGTTAGTACGAGGCGGTCGTACTATTGGGTGTGAAATTCTTTCACGGGAAGTGAGGTTGAGTGAAGTGTCAAGGATTGAGTGGTGTCGGCTCAGTAAAGCCTTGGGTAAATCTATTGTATTTTTGTGAAAGTGATTAAGCTGGGTGAGGGCCCCGCAGACATAGGCAAGGTGTGCCGGATTACGTTACCAAATTTCTGGTGTTTTTATTATTTCGATTTAGCTTGTTTTATATTTTTTTGGTGCCAAAGAAATTTGCGGATAGTTTACGAAATAATTAATCCCCTTCGGTTTCTCAATTGGTATCAGAGCAAGGTCACCGATTCAGAACTTGGTAGCAAGTTGGTGCAGATCCTAGATTTGCAAGTATGGCTATGAGAGAGGGCGCATCAATCACCAGACCACCACTATTGGATGGATCAAATTATCCATCATGGAAATCCCAGATGAAATTCTTTATTCAAGCTCAGAGCATGGTTGGATGCATCCAATGATCATTGATGATAAAGGAGAGGCACTATAGAAAGATCCATCTGAATGGACAAGATTGGAAGAAGAAAGTGCACTGATAAATTCACAAGTAATACATGCGATATTCAGTGCTGTTGACGAAGGACGCTTCTCAATGATTTCAGCATGTGAAACGGAAAAAGAAGCATGGGACATGTTGCAGACTATTCATAAAGGGTCTAAATCTGTGATATCCTCAAAACTACAGATATTAGTTGTGCACTTTGAAGAGATGAAGATGGATGGGCATGAGACTATAGGAGACTTTCACGAAAAATTGAGAGATATTGCAAATCAAGCTCATCAATTGGGAACGAAGTACTCTAATGTGAAATTGGTCAAGAAAACGCTGAGATCGCTGCCACCGAGATTTATTCCAAAAATTGCAGCAATAGAGGAGGCTCATGATATTGATAATCTGTCTTTGGAAAAAGTTATTGACATTCTCACAAATTTTGAGATGAATCTCTTAAGGAGTAAGCAATAAAGAAGCAAAGGAGTGGCACTACAGGTGAAAACTGAAAAAAAAGGCGAACGGAAGGCAAGAAGGATTTAGTGTCATGAATGTCAGGGGTTTGGTCACACTAAATCTGAGTGTGCTAACACATTGAAGAAACAAAGAGGAAAGTCCTTCACCACCACCTGGAGTGAAAATGATTCTAAAAGTGATTTTGGCAGTGAAGAAGAATTAGCGAATAATGTTGTACTGGTTGCACTACAAAGCAAAAGTCTAGTTACTTGTTTAGTAGCAACTGAGAAGAAAGTAACTGACAACAGAACAGGGAGAAAGTTTGAAAAATTCGAAATTAGTTCAGTTCTAGATTCAAATTCAGACTCTGACAGTGACAGAAGTGGCCTTGATGATAAAGTTGGGGAAATCTATGAGAATTACAAGGCTTTGTATGAGAAATGGATGAAAATGCAGAAAAAGAATGAGAGTTTGAAAGATGAGAATCTTCGTCTGAAAAATACCATACAAGAATTAGAAAAGATGCTGGCATTGACTTCAGATGAACTTGGTGAAGCTAGAATGAAATTAGTAAGTACCGAAAAGGGATTGAGAATGTTAAATGGAGGTACTGAAAAACTAGAAAAGTTGTTGGAAATTGGTAAAGTTAAAGGAGATCTTCAAGGCATTGGCTATAAGGTGAGTGCTCTAAAGTGAATGAGAAGAACGATGACATGTCCAAATCTATCCGAAAGGAAGAAACAGAAAGAATCGAAGATTTATACCAACGTGTCATTTTTGCGAGTTATCGGGCATATAAGGCCAAGATGCTACAAGATGTTTCAAAGAGGTCAAAATCGAAAATCTAGACACTCTTCATTAAATTTCCTGTAGGATCTCATAGTAGCGAAGCAAGCTTGGATTAGAAAGGGTCATGTACAAGCACAAAAACATAGTGAAGGAAGAATAAGAAAATGCCCAGATTTGCAATTAGTTACTGCAGATGAAGTAACTGCAGAAAGTGACTTACAGCTAGTTACTGTAGATGGAGCAGCTCCAGAAAGTGGTTTACAGTTAGTTACTGCTGAGGAAGTAACTGCAGAAACTGAAGAACTTTCGGTTACTTCGGATGATGAATCAACTAAAACAATGAAAGCTGATTTGAACCGAGCTTCTTCATCTCGAATTCGAAGAAATCATCCAGCAAAAAATGTTATTTGAGATGTGAGCGAAAGAAGAAAAATAAGAGAAAGAAAAATCATTGATTACAGAGAACTTGCAGGCTACTTGTGTGACACTTCTTCATTCGAGCCAAAGAGTAAGTCCAGGTTTAAGATTCTTCGAGGGGCACAGGGAAAGTGTGCTTTACATTTTTTAAGTATTTTTTATGTTACAAAAAAAGACAATTTTTTTTGTTTTTTAGTTTTATGTTGCTATTGACGTCTCATCTTTTAGTAGTTTGCTTAGTGACTTCTATTTGGCTCTACTGAAGACTCTTTAGTTCTCTCATCAGTATGGATCTCTCTCGGGTATCTCTCTATCTTTCAGGCATATCTCTCAATGTTTTGAATGGAGGTAATTTTTTCTTCTTGGCGTGTATATGATTCTTCCGCTGAATCTATTGGTGATTATTATGATTGTGTTTTTGTCCCAAGGAGGAGACATCAGATTGTTTATGGTGAATGTTATATTTAGGGGGAGATTTCAAGATATATATGTGACTATTCGTCTTACTTTTTGGCATCTTTTTGTCCAAGGGGGAGAAATTTGGATGATTGGTGTTCTTTAGAACTTGATGTTTGATTAAGAGGGAATGGTGAATCTCATCTTTATATGTCCAAATATGATTATTTATTTGGAGTGCTAGAGTTGTACAAAAATGCCAAAAAGGGGGAGATTGTTAGAATATATTTTATATATTCTTTGTTTGGTTTTGGCATTCTTAATTGGACATATAAGAAAAATAACATTATTAAAAAGATTCAAGATTGCACCTACGGTAGTAATTAAAAAGGTGTGCGTTGCTACATATTCTCATCACTAAAGAAGTCTACCTCAAATATGCATCCTATTTTTAATGGATTCCTTGAAATCTATCAAGATACGTGAATATCTTCTTGTGGTGGATGAAGTCTAGGTGATTACGTAAGTGAAAAAAATTCTGCTGGTGGGTATATGTATGACTGTCATTTTTTAGGACTATTGGCTATGCATATAGAGACTTGAGTTAAATAACGTGTCGGTGGTGAGTGGAGTAACGTAGGAGTGTGTGAATGAGTGTTGCGTGTGTGGAGCAAATTGATTGGTGAATTAACACAGTGGGGGTTATAGAGCCGAACCATATGGTGTGAGTGAGTAAGGAAATTGCTTTCACTGATGGTGTGTGTGCTTTCTCCAATTGAGAAAGATTGTGGGTTTACTTAAAAAAATTCCAAGAGTCTATATGTGCTCTCCTCTCATCTCCTGGTAGTTTCTCTAGTCACTCTTGGTAGTCGTATGCGTCATACAACTGGGCTACAGAAAGAGGGACGTTGTAGTCGTTTGATTGATCAATTGTTGGCAAGTAATGATCACGCAAATCCAGAGATTATGGTTATAGTAAGTCCGCACTAAAATTCGATTGTTTGTTGTGACGACTTCCAGATCTATTTCAGAGGAGCGGAACTCATCGAGAAGTTGTTCTTTTTATCTCAAGTGTATTATTATTTTGTTCTTTATTATTTTAATCACTTGAATTATTTGTTCATTATTCTTTCGTTAAAAGATTGATTGAGAAAATTCTCTGTCGAGGTTAGTACAAGGCGGTCGTACTATGAGGTGTGAAATTCTTTCACGGGAAGTGAGGTTGAGTGATAGTGTCAAGAATTGAGTGGTGTCGGCTCAGTAAAGCCTTGGGTAAATCTATTGTATTTTTGTGAAAGTGATTAAGCTGGGTGAGGGCTCCGCAGACGTAGGCAAGGTGTACCGAACTATGTTACCAAATTTCTAGTGTTTTTATTATTTTGTTTTAGTTTGTTTTATATTTTATTGGTGCCAAAGAAATTTGCGGATAGTTTGCGAAATAATTAACCCCCTTCGATTTCTCAACATGTTATTGATATCTCTCAAACAATCTATCAAACATAACTACTACGTCTAGATAAACTCAAAATGACCATACCTAAAACGATAATCCAATGGTAGAAAGGCGAACAAAATCACAATCACTTATTAAACTCTACTCCACTTTAAGTCAACTGCTGAACTCTTCTAGGTCTGCTTCACTTCAAATGGCCAAGTGTTTATGTGAAATGTTGCTCGAATATTGGCTAAGTGAGCTTTTTAGGGCTTGTTTCTTTCTATTTATTTTTTTTTAAAATTTGTTTTTGTTTTCAAATTTAGTAATAAAACCTGTTTGTTTAAGCTTTTTGTTTTTGTTTTTGATTTCTTCCAATTTTCAAAAATTTTGAAAACTACAAAAATTGAATTTTATTTTCTGTTTCTATTTTTTCATAATCTGATTTAATATCAACTAAATATATATTTATTTAATTATTTAATATATTAATTATTAATAATAATTATGAATAATTCAATTTAATATTATACTTAATTAATTAAAATTATGAATAATTTTTATTTTTAATTTCAAATTATTTATTTTAATAAAATAAAATAATTTTTATTGATAATTTATAAATGAATATTATACAAGATTTTAAAATAAATTTACTTAATTAAAAATAATTTATCTTTAAGTTTTATCTAATATATAATTATTATCAATAATAAAAATATAACTATATTGACATTAATAACAAACATGTTATTATTATTTGAAATAAAAACTAAAAATTGTAATAGAAAAATAGAAGTAGAACTAAACAACCCCTTGGTTTTTGGGTTTTAGATCAATAAATTGAATAATTCTGCGCAAATATATATAACACCAACACCAAAGTTAGAGATTAAATTGAAATAGAGTTGAAACATTAAAGAAAACTAATTAATCGAGTATGATTGAAGAAGAAATCTCCTATGGTTGTGGTGGCGCGTAGTAACACTACGCACAATAAACTAGACCTACAATTGTAGCAGTGGTGAGTCTAGATTGATCTCACAGAGGGTGTATGTAAAGCTTTGGAAATGAAAATAATCGATGTATAGGTTTTCTCTTTGGGGGGGGGGGTCGTTTGGTTTAATAACAAAATATAGTCAAACTAAACTAATAAAAACATTTGAATGATGAAATTAATGAATTCGTTAGGGATCCGGTTCTTTGGTTCGATCTCAGCCTACACCCAGTTAAACATATTTCATTAAATTATCATCTTCAAACCTCTCTTTAGACTATTGATCGTGAATCAACAAGAAACTTTATTAATCCCAGGTTTTTCTTAGTTCATAGTTAGTTCAGAAGAACTCGTTAATTAACCATAGCTATCGAATAACCTAGGAGACGCTCTCTAAGTTTAATCAGATAACTGCCTTATGAATGAGAAAAATAGACCAATCTAAGCAATAATCTCACATGTTCGGATTATTTAACCTAGGTTCCATTATCCCTAATGATATAATACCATTAGTTGCTACAAATAAATTCAAACACGATTATTATGTATCATATTTAATGTTCTAGCAATAGGTTTTCATTAAAAAAATCCAATAGAGCATCAAAATCATTCTTACACAGTACCTAATGCATAAATGCAAGATAACAAAAACAATCCTAAAAGAGAGTGAGAATAACAAAAAAAATAAAAGAAGTGCTTAATTGGGTTCTTCGACATCAATGTCACCTCCTAACCGGCGTCGGGATATCTAATACTTCATGGGTCTCTCCATAGGTGAGACCTTTGTCACCCTCTTCTCTTTGTCTCCCAAAACCCCTCAAAATTTTCCCAAAGAAAACTTGTCTTTTGCTATCGCACTTTTCACCATATATTAAAAATGGTGAGGTGACAGTGTATCACAGGCGTGACATGGGTCATCACACCTGTGCGTAACCACTCATTGTGGTAAGTTGTATGTTATGGGTATGAGTGGTGTGTCACACCTGTGACACACCTTTGCATGGGTGTGAGAGGTGTCTCACGCCCATAAAATTCACGTCACAGCCGTGAGATTGTGACATTTTAATAGTTTGTCCGTTAGGCATGTTGACAATATTTTTTCATATTCTTTCCATTTTCTTGTCTTCTTTTTGCTCTAATCCTTTGTCTTCTTGTTCTATGAAGACAAGTGAGTTGAATCTTCAAAAATGGTGCTTTTGACTCACTTTAGCTCTTTCGCTTCTGAATTGTACATAAAACCATATATGAACTAAAGTGAGTATGTTAAGCATTTTCATATCATTAATCACTACGTGTTATGGAATAAATTTATATTTAATTAAGTACATATCAATTTCCCCCCACATTTACCTTTTGACTATCCTTAGGCAAAACATTAAAAATTAAAATCGCAAACCCAAAAACACGTACTCATTTTCCATATTTCCCAAGAATGTATAGTTATAAGCAAAGATGAATAACTTTTAAAAATGATAGCAAGAATTCAACATTCAACGCCTCTACTCATGATCAATCAATATTCATCACCTTCAAAAACTGAACAATCTAATGGTAGACTTGGACAAAATGTGTTTAAGTAAGATATATTTACAAGTACCCTCAATACCATTCATAATGATGACATTTCACAACTTTACAAATCATTTCATTTCTCCACCACTAAGGTTCACATGCATAATCATGCATCAAAGGACTTTTCAACATTGTTATGTGGGCAAGGGTAAGGTGAGGTGTATTTAGACAAAGTAGCATAAAAGCCATCAAAACTAGTGATACAAGAAAAAACACTCAATATACCCTCAAGTGCAAAAATCAACATTCACTCACAATTATGTACATCAACTATGATGAATGCAAAAACTATGTTTCCTACCTCAAATTGAAACTCTCACACCACAAACCACATTAAGCATAACCAACTAGAAGGAATCACTCATACAATTGATGATAATATATTGATACTACAAGGAGAGATCCTTCAAAGCCACATCTACCTCATACACATTATAAGCTAACCACCCCATTCAATACAACTTTAGGAGGAGAAATAATCGTGAATAACTTTTCAAACATATACATTTCCTCCTTGATATTTTTATTCAAACAATTTTTTGTTTTTCGTTTTCTTTTCTTTTGCTTTTCTCTTTCTCTTTTTTTTCCTTTTTCTTTCTTTTTCTTTTCATTTAAAATTTTAAAGAAGCTACTTCAACATGAGAAATTCATTGATAAGACATAAAATGCCATCCTAAAAATTATAACCATCCCATACATATGCACACCCCTATGCTTATACTTTTGTACATTAACAAACTCAATAATCAACAAATGCTCCACTACCTTTAAGGCTTAGGTAGGAGATTTGATTAGGTTTAAAGCATGTAATGTGGTTAGCATCAAAAAGAAAGGCTAATAAAGCGCAAGGGGGCTTAACAAAGGGAAAATTCATATCGATGGGTAGGTTATTTGGTTAATGTAACTCATAAAACAAAGAATACCTATATCATTTCCATGTTAATGCATGTGACAAAAATGTGGTCTCAAATATAAATTCAAGACAAAGTCAGGATGTACATATCATGAAGGCCACACATAAATAAAAGTCAATAAGACTGATATGGCTGTGTCAATCTAATAAGACTCAAAATCTCACTAGCTATGAATTTCTCTAGTCAATTCATGCCCTAATCATAACTATATAATCCTAGAAGCAATGGAAAAATGAGAAAATGTTTGTTTTTTATTTGTTTTACTCTCTCTCTCATTTTGTTTAAACTTAAAAACAAGTAAGAACAAACAAACTTAAAAACACATATGCATATAAGAAAGAAATGTGAAAATGTAGAGAAAAAGAAAAAGAAATAAACTTCCCTTAGGTTGCCTCCTAAGAAGTGCCTTTGTTTAGCGTCACTAGCTCAACTCCTTGTTTTCTCCTCACGTGACAAAATTATAATCTTCAGGTATCACATGTGCTTCCTTCACTTGAGGTTCTTCAGGATAGTGCCTAAATTGATGATCATCCATGTAACATCCCGCCCTCCTACTAAGGGTTAGAACCGAAAAATATGGTGCATGTGAGCTAAGAGGTTTGGTTTAAATGAACCTATAGGAAATGGATTGCAATTCTTATGATTGGGAAAATTGGGAGTGTGTTTGATGGTTAAATGAGGGTTGGAAACTTGGAAAAATTGTCAGAAAATGTTAGTATAACATGCATCCGTTGAACGGACACGAAGGTCCGCTTAACGGACAGGCTCGGGTGACAGAATACCCTAGGGGCAAGGTGTGTCCGCTGAACGAATACGTAAGTCCATTTAACGGACAGGTTCGGGTGAATTGGTACACATTGGTTGACTCATGTCCGTCAAACGGACATGCAAGTCTGTTTAACGGACTGTCACGGGACAAATTGGGACATCTGGTGGTTTCATGTCCGTCAAACAGACATGAAGGTCCTTTTAAACGGACACTCTCGGATGAATTGGGATTGCTTTGCTAGTCTGTGTCCATTTAACTGACGGCCTCGGGGGCAATTTTGGTAAATCACAATTTTAACCGGTTTAAATTTGGTACATGGGATTTAAGTGAAACTAAGATGCAAGTGCATCATATTTGGGTACATATGTATGAATTGGGTTATTGCACACATTAAAATTATTGATCATGCACTCAATTGACATTTTTCGGGTATAGTTGATAATAAATGGGAGTGTTTTAATAATTGTGAACTATGGTTATGGCAAATTTATTTGGCAAGTGAAATTATTAATTTGGTAATTTTGGGAGAATTTTAGGAAATTTTCCTGAAATTTTTTGGAAAAAATTTGGACTAGGAAAAATGCCAAGTGACAGACCGATCGATAACCGGTAGTACAAATATGGTGAATTTGGCTCCATGGCTATATGATTTATTGACACATGTCATACATTGGGACTTAGATATGATTAATTTATGAAGAAAATTAGGAATGTAGGGCTTGAAGTGTGACAAGTGGCTAGACATGTGGCATTTTCTTGTCCTTGCATTCAAAATATCTAAGTTTATACTAATGGAAGCCTCCCTTTGGCTCACTCACGATACTCTCCCTCATTTTGGTGCTTTGTTCTTATTTTTCTCCTCAATTTCGTGACCTTCCTCCTCCTCTTCATTTCCTTCATGCTTTGATGGGTTAATTGCTTGGAACCTTGCTCCACCTTCCATTTGTTCTTCTATCTTGTTGATTCTTCATGTTGCCCTAAGAAAAACTTAGCTTGGCCTCTCTCAAGAAGAAGATCATGGATGTTGGAAATTAGGGTTTGTGAGAGTTTGAGGAGATTGAGGGAAAATCAAGTAAGTATTGTGTTACATATTCTAAATATGGCTAAGTAATCATGGAAATTTGATGATTAAATCTTATTGTGAAATGGCTTGTGTGTGTGTCTTAAGTAATGCTATTTGATGTTCATGTTTGTGAATACTTGTGAATGATATATTGAATTAAATGGAGTAGTTAATGATGGGAAAAGGAATAGAGGTGATGATATAGGCTTAAGATGGATTGGATGAGTTAAATGGGAAGAATGAACATGTGTAAAATCATGAAATTTCAATGGTTGATCTTTGAAGTGTGTTTTCATTGGATAGGCATAATTGATTGTATAATTGCCTAAATGAGTTGAAATTTGGCTTGAATGAAACGAGAGACAATTGGCTATAAACCTTATGAAGATATTGATTGTGACTTTTGTCTTGAAGGGTCTCACATGTTAGCATGAAGATAGACAATTGGGAATTGAAATTGTTGAGAGTTAATGTATATGGTTATGTTTCATTTCAAGTGTGTATAATCAATAATGGGATATCAAGTGGCTATGGATGAGGTTAAATTAAAAAGAGAGTTAGAATAGGGGTAATTGATGAGCATTGAACTAGAAATGATTGGTTAAGTATGAAGAATTGAGTGTTGAAAGTGAAGTGTTGGAAATCTGGAATTTCCTAAAAACTCAAATGAACATACTTTAGTGTAAGGTGCATAACTCTTTGTGTAGAGCTCGGAATGAGATGATTTTATATGGTTTGTATAGAGGACTTCGAGGTCTACAACTGCTATTTTAGGAAAAGTTTCGAAATTCTGACGGTTTAAGGGTCGAATTTTCAAAGTGGTATAAGTGACCCAAATGTGTCCGTTTAACAAACATGGCTGTCCGTTTAACGAACAATCACGGGTCAAATGATATTAATTAAGCCTCAAATGGATCTTAAAGTGAACCTAGAATGATCCTTGGTCTATGGGACT
>JAOQMR010004489.1:0-10977 GCA_027563865.1 Erythroxylum pelleterianum | reverse complement strand
GGCCTGTTAAAAGTTACATCGATTCAACAACTGTAGCAAAAATGGGTCTGAGAAATCTGGACAAAGTAGAAGCAGATCCTCAGAAGAAAGCAAGAACTGAGGGACAGCGTGTAGTGAAGAAATCTCGCGCGAAGAGTTCCAAGTCTCAAGTAAAGGAGACAAAGCCCATAACTGTTGTGAGAAAGAGATCGTCAGAAGAAACTATGAGAGAAAAAAATACCTCTAAAAAATAAGGTAACAGGGTGCAAATCACAGAAGAAAGTCCTTTGAAGCGTAAAGCGGAGACACTTCTGAGTGACATTCCAAAACAAACAAGAAGGTCACGAAGAGTTAAAAGGAGATTGGATTCAGCAAGTCTAGTAGAAGTTTCTTCAACCATTGATGAATTGGTCTTGGTAACTGTCAATCCTGTTTTTGAGGAAATTAGTCAGGAAACGACTACTCCCATTGTGGTTCTAATGGAGGAACCAACATAACACAGTGAGGAAAAGATTAACTCATTTCTACGTTTAAGGAAAGAAGATTTGGAAATCAAAGTGTTTGAAGAAATAGAACCTGTGAAGAAAAGGAGCAATTCGATAATCATCAAGGATATACCAAGGAAAATAGTGACAGCACAATTCAAAAAAAATTTGGTGAATCAAAATACGATGCATCTGTTGAATGAAGGAGAGAAGAGCTTCTTTGAGCATTTGAAAATTATAGGGAAGACACCTTACCCAACACAGAGGTCGAATAAGCCGCACACTATTTTTCCAATCTTAGGAGATACTGAGATAAAGGTGGTGCTTGATATACAACCAAGATGACCAATTGAGGGCACTAATGATAAAAGGTAAAAGAAGCTATACCCAGAACCTGGAATGGACTTTCTAACGGAAGAAGAAATTGCTGACAAAGTACGTCTAATAGACGAAGAATGAGATTTAAAGAGAAAGGCGAATGCAATGTGTATTTATCAAAACCCAGGAATGAGTGGTAGCCCATCAACGACAAATGATCCAGTGGGAGGAACACTTATAGAAGGTCAGTTTAATCCAATAAAGGTTGCAGATATGGAATGCTTAATTGAGCATATTATGAAGGCTATTTTGTGCCAACGACTACTGTGGCACATAACTTCAGTGGAAGAGATTCTACCTTTACTTGGACGACCAGCTCCACGCCTACCAGTTCCTGATGACTTAGATCTTCCTGAACCATACCTACCTGTTCAACCTCCCTTTCTACAAATTGTTGAAGCTATTGTTCCATCTTCAGACGCATACAACACTACAGTTGCTTTTGAAGAAGAACAACCAGAAGAGGCTGATCAACCGAAACCTAGACCTAACTTAGAGGTTCGAGTAGCTCAACTAGAAAAAGGATTAAAGAAATGCAAAATGATGCTAAAGAAGCTGATACGACATTTTGGGTTATAATCATTTTTTATTAATAACAAATAGGGGGAGAAGAGCAGAGGAAAGAAGAAATGGAATACAGGGGGACTAGTAAAACGAAAAAGACTAGGACAGAGTGAACAAGAAAAACAAATGAAAGGAAGAAAAGAGAACAGATTGAAGACAAACAAAATTGTTTTGTCTAAAGTTCTTACCTTTGTATTCTTGGCTATAATCTGTAAAGCCTTTCATAGTGCTAATGAAGGTATTTGTTATCATCAAATACCTTAAGTCAAATGAGTTAGAGAGGGAAGAAATGGGTAGAAAGGAAGGTCTTTTTTAAACTATACTTGTCTTACTCCTTGTAATAGAATAGTAGCTTGGGTTCTTGGAAAGCTTTGTCTCATTATTGCATACAAACTTTCTCTGATACTTTTTGTCGCTTCATTTGAATGATGCTACACCCCTGTTTCAAACACAAAAAAGCAGACGATAGCATTGAAACAAGAACCAGACGGAAGAGTCAAAACAAAAAGTATACGGAAGTAGATGAAAGTGGGATGATACAAAAGAAAGACGAAATAGGCAGACAATATTTACTACTTCTGCAAACTCAAAAGAACATCATTCATATTAGTAACTTATTCTTTCACTCACTTCTCATTTTGTTTTTTAAATATCCGTCATTTTTATATCGGTATAGTCATAGAGCATTTTTACCTCTTATTCTCATGTTCATATCAAACGGAGATCAGACGATGGAAAGTCAGACGCAAGGTGCAAATAGAAAGTAAGACGAAAGAAAAAACCGAAAGCAGATGGAATGCAAAAACGGAAGGCGCAAATAGAAACTAATACAAAAGAAAACCAGAGGGAAGCGCTAAACTAAAAAGTAGACGGAACCTCAAAACCATAACCCTTATGGTAGGTTCTTTCGAAGTATTAAACATATTCCATTGCTTTGAGTTGTTCTTGTGTCTCACTTTCGCTTTCGGTGCTCGGTCTCAGTAATATATATATTTCGCACTCTTAATAATGATAATAAGCAAAGGGAACCACAAAACCATTACCCTTATGCTAGGTTCCATCGAAGTATTAAACATATTCCATCGTTTTGAGTTGTTCTTGCGTCTCACTTTCACTTTCGGTGCTCACTCTCAGTAATATACAAATTTTACAATCTTAATATTGATAACGGCATGACACTGAGACGGAAGCGCAAGACAAAGAGAGACGAGATAAAAGTGTGAGATAGACAAAAGTAAGACGAAAGGAAAGCTTAGAAGGGCAGGAAAACATTTCTTTTATTAAGATAATTATTAAAAGTAAGACGAAGTACACAGATCTTCAACATAACCCTTATGCTACGTTGTTTCGAAGCCTCAGATGTTTTCCTGGACTTGATCAACCTGATTATATCCTCATATCCAACTCGACACTCACTCAGGTCCGAGTATCCACTCCGTATATTTCATCTGACAGTAACCAGACTGTCAGAATCTCATCCCCACTTCATCCAAGTCCTCTCTTGTTTTTTTCAAAGAAAGGCGTTGGCGTGTCGGAGAGAAACTACAACACCTGCAGATAAACAAAACTTAACCACACAAAGACAAAAAGGAAAAAATAAGAAAAAGGAAAACTTACCAAACTCGAAAGAGGAACTCGATACCACACCTGCCGGAGAGAAACTGCAACACCTGCAGAGAAACAAAAGAAAAAGCTGACCAAAAGCAAGACGAAGCGGAGAAGCAAAAATCAGACGAAGCGGGAAGAGAAGGTTGAACTGCATTCAACATGTTGACATGAAACGAATGGGAGAACTTGATTCGAAGAAATTTATTGAGATACGCAAAAAAAGGTTTCCAGAAAAGGATGGAGATATGGAAGGCACCACATTGTGTACCTTGTGGCAGGAGAAATTGAAGGATCTATTGTGGCATCCATATAAGATAATTAAGGATGAAGGGAGTTCATAGGTATTATATCAGCTTTACTATCGTTAGGAAGTGCGCTGAATGGTTGGTAGTCACTTAGTACGCTGCATGACGCAATAAATTGAAGAGTTTCAATTGCTTTATTAGAGTTAAATGAGTTTAATCCAAGTGGAAGATATGTGGTTTCAGAGCTCTGCGATTCCAAAGAAGCAAGGAAGCCACATTGAAAGAGGTGATCAATTACATATTCAGAAATATGAGGTTTAACAAGCGGAGCAAGACTTCCTCCTTGATCTTCTGGAACAAGTGAAGCGGAAAAGGAAAAAACACTCGAAGGGCGAAACAAGTTTTGGTTTTTCCTCTTCTTTCTCTGACGCTGTGATAAGTTTTCCTTCTTTTCTCCTTCTTTTTGTGTTGTTAAGGCTTTGCTTTTTCTTTTGTTTCTCTGCAGGTGTTGTAGTTTCTCTACGGCAGGTGTTTCTCTTTCAGCTTTGGTAAGTTTTGATTTTTCCTTTTCTTTCTCTGCAGATCTGATAATTTTTCCTTCTTTTTCCTTTTTTTGTGTTGTTAAGTTCTTGGTTTTATCTTTTGTTTCTCTGCAGTTGTTGTAGCTTCTTTCTTCCATGTGGCTGCAGGTGTTGTGATGTGTTTCTCTCTCTCCGATGTGTTTCTGTTTCTACTTTGGTAAGTTTTTGTTTTTTCCTTTTGTTTCTCTGCTCTGCAGCTGTGATAAGTTTTCCTTTTTCCTTCTCGTCTTTTTGTTGTTAAGTTGTCTGCTTTTTCTTTTGTTTCTCTGCAGGTGTTGCAGTTTCTCTCTGGCAGGTATGGTATCGAGTTCCTCTTTGGAGCAAGAATTCCTCCTTGATCTTCTGTAACAAGTGAAGCGGAGAAGCAAAAATCACTCGAAGGGTGGAGACAAACATAAGATGAAGTGGGTAGACAAAGTAAGACGAAGCGAAACTAAGACGGAGCGGTTGTTGCTAATCACTTAGTACGCTGTATGATGCAGGAAATTGAAGTAGTGGATGAGGTAGACGAGAAGCTGCAAAATGAAGTTTCAACTACTTTATTAGAGTTAAACGAGCATAATCCAAGTGGAAGATTCGTGGTTTCAAAGCTCTGCAACTCCAAAGAAGGAAGGAAAGTCACATTGAAAAAGGTGATCAATTACATATTCAGAAATATGAAGTTCAACAAGGGGAGGAGAACTTCCTCTTTGATCTTTCGGAACAAATGAAACGGAGAAGCAAAAATCACGCGAAGGGAGCAAACAAACGTAAGATGAAATGCGAAGACAAAGTAAAACGAAGTGAAACTAATATGAAGCCGTTGAATTTAGCAAAGCGTTTGGCAAGCGCGGAAGCAAAAGTAATAGGAAGTATACAGAGAAAAGTAAGACGAAGCAAAAACTAAGACGAAGTGGAAAATATTCATCTGTTATTATACAGTATATTATGCGTATTTGTCAAGTGTGTCAATCAAGGAGGTCAAACAAAAATGATATGACACTATATAATATTAATCTTTTATTATGTAACTAAAATATTTAAATTGTATAATAAGCAGGGGAAAAGCCATAAATAGAAAGTAAGACAGAGGAAAAGCACACGGAAGCACAAAACTAAAAAGCAGACGAAAGCAGAAAACGAAAAGCAGACGGTAGGGCAAGCCAAAGTGGGACAATAAAAAAGTCAAACGGAAGGGTAAGCCAATTTGAAACGATAGAAAACTATGACCGAAATTAATCAGGCGTGTCGACTTTCTCTTTGAACTGTGAACTATTACTCTCACTGTTTGATACAAGCACTTACAGAATAAATTGAAAAAAGTTTATAATATAGTTTTCCAATAGTTGATAGGAAAAGAAAGTTTTTCAAGAAGTTTTAAGGAAAAAATAATTAATTTATAATAAAAAACAATAAAAAATGTATGATAACAATAATAATAATATTAATAGTCACAGATTAATAATAATAATAATAATAATAATAATAACAACCATAACACAATTGTTAATAGTCATAATCATAATAATAATAATAATTAGCAAATTAATTATAATAAGAAAAATAATAAGAAATTTATTTCCGAATAATAATAATATTAGAAAGTGAGACTACACATTTAAAAAACAGACATATCATTGGTTGAGTTCATTAAGTATAATGTGACAGATATTATTGGTTAGAGAAGTTAGTGTAAACAGTAAAACAGACAGGGATTGGAGAGATGATTTACATGACTGAGACCCTTCTAATTATCATCTTTCTTTAATAATAATAAATATAATGAATAAATCACAAACTATCAATAGATCTAGTTGATTATATTATTATATAATTCCAAGATATAAATTAAAGAACTGAGACGATGTGGACACTAAGACGAACTGGGAGCTAAGACGAAGCGCTTGAATGGAGAATAGCATAGCCGAAAGCAGACAGAACTGGGAGCTAAGACGGAGCGCTTGAATGCACAATAGTGTTGGTTCTATCAAGATAATTATAATATGAATAAAAACCATATCACGCTATATAATATTAATCTTTAATTATGGAACATGTTACTTAATAAATTAATTGATATGATAATTAGGTTAATATGCATAATTTATAAGCTTTTTAATGCGTTTTTTATTAATAATTATCACGTTTCTTTAATAATAATAACTGTAATGGATAAATGATAATAATATAAATGGATCTAATTGATTATATTATTATATAATTTCAATATATAAATTAAAGAACTAAGACGAAGTGGACACTAAGACGAACTAGGAACTAAGACGAAGCGCTTGAATGCAGAATAGTGTTGGCAAAACCAGACGGAACTGGGAACTAAAAAGAAGCGCTTGAATGTAGTATAGCATTGGTTCTATTAAGATAATTATCATATCAATAAAAATATAGGCCTTTCCAAATTCAACCTCCGTAAAAATAATAAGAAAGAGGAAAGTAATAAGACGAAGCGGTTGAATAGTTTATATATCTACTATTTACATGTGCAGTATAAAGATGACTTAATCTATAAGCTTACTAATTTGTCTTTCATAAAAGTTTCTCGTCTGGATGGCTATTTGTTTGAGATCGTTCGCCATCTTTATTTTCCGAGCAGTTTCAAACATCTCGATGTAATGATGAGCATGTAAACTATTACGTGCCTTTTTATTCCATGCATGGTATCGAGTAAGCAATTCATCTAGCTCATTTTGACGATCATATGTCTCTTTTATGGCAGTTTTCAAATACCTCTTGCGCTCGAAATAGATGGAATTCATATCTGCCATTAAAATAATGAAATCAGTTTATAAAAGTTCAGATTTTATGTTGTAATAGATATACAAGCCAATTTTCGATAGCTAAAAACAAGTTGTGATCAAAAACAGAGTGTAAACGTAGGCAGACTAATAAGCCGAGGGGAAAATTACAAATATAAAAAATTGGTGGAAAAAATTATTGCGCAAAAGATTTGCTTACTGATTTGAATGGTTTTTTTGTTGTTGAAATAGTAGATGTCACTCTGGATCTTTCGATGTTCCTGGAATGGAGGATGTGATGTGTTTAGGTTAAAGAGGGATAAAGGAAAAGAAGAGGGTAGTAATTGTTTGATTGAAGCTAAGAGGAGAAACTGTGTGGTATGGTATAAATATAGTTGTGTAATGATAGATTTAACTTGAAGAGTTGCGCTGCATTAAATGAGAGGCAGTAGTGGAGGATGATAAAGGGCAAGAGAAATGATTTTTCTAGAGAAACGTAACAGCTGAATGTTAGGTTTTCAAAAATAAACTGCGTTGTATTAAATCATGACCGCTGCATGAAATACGTAGAAGAGAAGCGGATCTGTAAAGATTGGATATAAGATTCCATACCATTTTTACTGGTTAAATTAACTTCTACAAGTTAACACTCATGACATATCGAACCTAAAAAGTGATACAACTTCTTCATCGTCGTTTGTAATCATTATATAACCGCTACTCCTCACAGGTTGAGCTTGTATAATAATTTTTACTTCTGTACACATTCAGAAATTACTATGATTCCTTGCCTTTTTTGGCGGCCCTATTTAATGCAGTAGTCATCATTTAATCCAACGCGAATTAATCTTGAAAACCCAATAATTACTAAAAAGTGATACAATTTCTTCATCGCCGTTTGTAATCATTATATAGCCGCTACTCCTCACAGGTTGAGCTTGTATAATAATTTTCACTTCTGTACACATTCAGAAATTACTATGATTCCTTGCCTTTTTTGGCGGCCCTATTTAATGCAGCAGTCATCATTTAAT
The DNA here is from genome assembly GCA_027563865.1 of Erythroxylum pelleterianum. Lineage (NCBI taxonomy): Eukaryota > Viridiplantae > Streptophyta > Magnoliopsida > Malpighiales > Erythroxylaceae > Erythroxylum > Erythroxylum pelleterianum. The sequence goes on along the minus strand of JAOQMR010004489.1, from coordinate 3,371 downwards.
CCAATGCACATTAATCTTGAAAATCCAATAATTACATGTCTTTCTCTTCTCTCCACATTCAGAAAATAGTATCATTGCGATAAACATTTTCGTTGTAATAAAATAATAATAAATGGGAATAAAATAAACAGCAATGATGAATTCAAGAATAGAAGTTAGTTTTGCATTCAAAGTCGCGACGGTCCATTTAAGTGCAAAAAATCAACAGAAAAAACTTTGAGATAATGAAAATTGTACATAGCCAAATAGAAAAGTTGGTCAAAAAAACGATTGCATATTTAAGGCGGCACGATGGAGTCGTTAACTTCAATAAGGATTAGTCGATTCATTTACTTGAAGAAGGATTACCGAAAGCGGAGAAGTAATCATAAGACGAAGCGGGGGGTCAAATATAAGACAAAGCAGGAAAACAAAACTAATGAACTGTATTGGTAAGGCTGAAGCAAAGTAAGACGAAGAGAAAATGAGAGCAAGCAGCGAAAACGAAACAGAGACGGAAGCAGAAGACAAACTAAGACGACGTTGAAGTCAAACTTAGACGAGAGTGAAGAGAAAAGTAAGACGATGTGCAAAGGAAAAACTAAGATGAAGCGGAGAAGCAATAATTAGACGAAACGCTAAGAGAAAAGTTAGACGAAGTGCAAAGAGAAACACAAGACGAAGCGGAGAGTCGTCAGTTGTTCGTTTTAGTTAATTTTGGCTTACATAAACTATTTCAATTGTTTAAATAAATTAGATTGTTAAGTCAAAATGACTTTCAGAATAATGATATTGATGAGAAAGAACTAACAAAGCAAATTAAAAAACAGACGGAAGCTAGTTAGAAAGCGGACGCAACAGAGCAGACGCTAGAAAGTAGACACTAGAAATCCCTAATGATTTTAACCTTCCTGAACCAAACCTATCTGTTCAACCTACTACCTTTGTTAGAAGAGAAACACTTGTTCCATCTTCAGATGCATACAGTACAACAATTGCCTTTAAAGCGTGATGGGACTTTTTGGTTTATGTTGACGTTGAAATTGGAAATTCTTAGTAATATATATATATATATATATATTTGTTATAACCTTTGTGCAAATGGACGAGGTCACTTATTTATATAACATTATTATATATTATAAATTAATCGTATAAAGATAGTTTTTGCAAGGAAAAAAAATCAATTTCTAATTTATAAAATTTTCGAGAGTTAATAATAACAATAATAAATGTTAGTATGAAGAAAAGTTAAACGAAGCAGAGGTATGAAAATGAGAGGATAAAAAAGTGAGACGCAAGCGGAAGCCAAAGTGAGACGATAGAAAAGTAAGACGGAAGGGCAAGTCAAAGTGAGTCGATAGAAAACTAAGACAGAAATGAATCTGGCGTGTCGGCTTTCTCTCTGAACTCTCAACTATTACTCTTATTCTTTGATACAAGCACTTACAAAATGAACTACAATACTTGACAATATAGATTTTCAATAGTTCGCAGAAAAAGAAACTTTGTGAAGAAGTTTTCAGAAAGGGGATAACCAAAAAATATCAGACAATTCTTTCCAATTTGGGTTTTTTTCTACTGCGACGAGTCTCTGGAGTTGATTGTGCATCTGATTGTGCCGTACATTCGATATTGCTGATCGTCTTATCACTTTGTGACGTCGCATTGTATTCATCATCGCAGAATCTTTTCTCAAGGCATTGTTTAACTGATGAAGAAGATTCAGGAATTTTCTCTAAAAATTCAAAAAATCAGCATATACTAGGCAGGTGATATATAGTAAGATTACTGGAAAATAAATGGTACATGGAGGAATCAAAAAATAGGATGTTATAGATGAAATGAAAATGAAGGTGGAATAAAAAGGACCTGAGATTGTCGAAGGCGTAATTTCATGATTGGTCTGTTACGGGGAGCGCAAAAATAAGACAAGCAATCATAGTCATCTCTGAATGTGTACAGAAGAGGAAGAAACGAGTACTTTGTAAACGCGGAGAGACGAGAAAGGCACATAAATATTATGTTTTCAAGATTAATCTGGGTTGCATTAAATGATGACTGCTGCATTAAATATGGCCCTAAAAAAAGTAAGCAATCATAGTGATTTCTTAATGTGTACAGAAGTAAAAATTACTAGTATTATAGAAGCTTAACCTACGATGAGTAGTAGTTTTATAATGATTAGAAATGGCGAAGAAGAAGTTGCATAATTGTTTAGGTTTTTTATGCTGGGAGTGTCAAGCAACAGAAGTTAATATAAGTAGCAAAAATGCTACGAAATCTTAAATCAAAATTTTTTATTATAATAACTGTAAACCAATGTTTGGCATATAGATTTTGAGGGTTCGAACGAAATAATGATAAACCTGTTTAAGAAAAGACTTAACTTTAAGAGCTCCGTTGTGTTAGACGAGGGGCAGTACTCGTAGATGATAAAGTGAAAAAGAAATTATTTTGTGAGGTTAAAGAGTATTTACATTCAATGTTAACGTAAATAGTATTATTGTTTTTAGAAAGTGATGAACCATATTAAACAAGAACACAAACGGGATGAACAGTTATTATGATTATATATATAAGTATAAACCGGTTCGTCTTACTTTTTGATTTGCACATCGTTTTACTTTAACGTTTCACTTCTTCTTAGTTTAACTTGTGCTTCGTTTTACTTTCACTTCTTCCATCTCATTTTCGCTTTCTTTGCTTCATCTCAGGAATATATATATTTGTTATAACCTCTGTCGACATAGACGGGGTATTATAAAATAATCGTGTATATAACATTATTATATATTATAAAATGATGGCATAAGGATAGCTTTGGCGAGGAAAAAAATTTAATTTCTACTTTATAAAATTTTTGACTCTCAATAATGATAATAATAAATGTTAGTATGAACAAAAGTAAGACGAACCAGCGGTATGAAAGTAAGGAGGTCATCGAAAAAGATGGCTCATCAGTTTCTGACGTCGCATTCGGTGCTCGCTTTCGGTGCTCGCTCTCAGTAATATATATATTTTGCAGTCTTAATAATAATAATATTTCGAGTTGTTCTTGCGTCTCACTTCCACTTTCGGTTCTCCGTCTCAGTAATATATATATTTTGCAGTCTTAATAATGATAATAATGTTCAGCTGAAATCACTTTAGATCCAATAGTTATGATGAATACAAAATAACTTTCGCTTCGCCTTACTTTGAGTTGTTCTTCCGTCTCACTTTCGCTTTCGGTGCTTGATCTCAGTAATATGTATATTTTTCTAACCTTCCGCAAATGGATGAGGGCGACTTCTTTATATAACATGATTATACATCATAAAATTATCGCACGAAGATACCTTCAGCGAGGGAAAAAATATAATTTCAAAATTATATACAGATTATCAAAA